>JABBOT010000014.1:10632665-10727186 GCA_016165875.1 Acanthopleura granulata
TTTCATTGGTGAAATAGAAAAATTCCAGTTACTGCCGACGTGGTTGTGCAAAATGATCGTAATAAGATTTCAAAGATTTAATAACATTTCAGCTGCCCTTTACACAAAAATACGCGCTGAAATTTGCAGGTTTTCAAGTCAGCTTATCTGACAGTAAGTAGTAAAATGTCAATTTGTTTGCCCTGGTCTTTACTGCTACAGGAAGTGATCTTCTGGCCCTGTTGAATTCGGGCTTTAGTCTAGCTGACAGAGATGAACAGTACAGGACTCCCAGAGACATCGCGGAACAGATGGGGCTCGCCCAGAACGTGGAAATTCTAGGTAAACAGTGTCATACTGCCATTCTTCTAACACAAGAGAGGCCATGATTTGGCTGAAATATTCCAATATGTCTGAAATACAGCACTAGTGCATACTGCTCCCTAATTAAGCTATAATCACTCTTTGAACAGAAGATGTTTCAGGATAATATAGCACTTAAAGAATGAAATGTGGAGGCTCATAACTGTGGACTAATAGTTTTGATAACCAGATCTAATTGTTGTTTTCATCAAATACCTAAAACTGAACAAAATTCAATTCATGCACTCTATATTGTAACTCAAGCTACACATATTCAGTAGATCAGCTGGGTTATTTTACTTTCTCACATACTTTCATATATATTCAGATGCAATATCTGCTCGAAAGAAGAGAAAAATCAATCCAACATTCAAAAAGAAGTGCCAAGTAACTTTCCTTGTCGCTTACGTTCATTTCCAGACAACTACATAGCTAACATGTTGGAGGGCGAAAAGCTGGCAGAACTAGAGCAGTTGTTGTTGGAAGGTTACGACAAATTCCCTGTTATTCTGAGTAAGGTGAGCACGGAGGGCTTACCAGAGGAGGTCACAAACTTCATCAACGCAATTCCAAAGTTACAGGTAGGTTTGACAGTTCGACAAAACTCTTGCATTTCAAGTTACAGGTGTCACTTTAAAATTTTAACTTTAGTTAAATTATTGCTGAGTTGCTGCATTATTGCCAAACTGACATTTTGAATGAATTTACCATTCATTCATTTGTATAACGGTCACAAACTATCTCAAGCAGACAAGTGAGTAGGTTCCATTTCCATAAATATCATGGTTGACAGTAAAGTGTATTTCATCATCAAGAAGAAAACGACAGCAAGTCAAGAATAACGTTCAGATAAAAAAGATAAACATCTTTCTTTCTGCAACAGGACAAAGTGAGTAAGGTGGCGGAGGCCGTGAAATCCGGAGTAGAACGTGACGTTAGGCAGACGCTGGATAGGAAAAGATTTGTGCTGGCCAGAGACGACAAGGGGAGGTCACCTCTGCACAACGCTGTCCTCTACGACCACCCTGAGGTTGCCGAGTATATCGCCCAGATGTTCCCTGTCAGCGTCAAAGCCAGGGATAATGTGAGTCAGATACTGATACTAAGTTGCTGTCTGCCTGTCTGTCTGTCTGTCTGTCATGTCTGTTAATTGGCTGGTTGGTGGGTCAGTTAGTCTGTCAGTCAAATTTCTGAATCTAACATGTCATATTTCAACATGGGACATTCTCATTGTCGAAAGGATAGATATATAATTCTTAGCTCATGGATCCCAAAATGGCAGACGTTCAAAATTACTGCACAGTTGTCTTATGAAGTTATTCAGTAGATGGTATACCTCAGGTAAAAGGTCAAAAATTTTAGACAAGTGAAAACTGACTTCATGGAATTGGCTCCTGTTTCTCTAAGACATTGAAGTGTACAGCTTCTTTCACTGAGAAACGTACCTCCTTCAGATCAAATAACAATCTCAAAATACACGTACATCAAACCATAAAACAAAAACTAAGGTTATTATTGCTGTGATTTCAGCTGAACAGGACTCCCCTACACTACGCAGCTGCCCTATCAGATGACCTGTTTGACCTCTTGGTAGAACAAGGTGCAGATTTGACCTCCAAGGACGTGGTAAGTGATAGGAGCAATAACTACTCTAATAACAGTACATAAAATATCGGAAAGAGAACTGAAAAAAGTCACAAATCAAATAGCAGGGTACCTTAAGTGACCTTGCTTCCATCCCCCCCCCCCTCCTCCATTCTGAGAGTTCTATTGATTTTAGAAAGTTTTTATTTCAGAAAATAAAACGTGGGGGAAGGAATAAAGCGGGTGCAACGTTAGATGCACATAAAACAATGTGTGCAAGTCCCTGACACGACAGCTGAATGCAATGCTTGAATACTATTGGCAGCCCACCCTTACATTCACTTGTAAAACAGGTGCCTAAAGAGGCTTAGCATAACCTGCAACCCACTTTATTACTTGTATTATATTTTTTGAAATGATAAATCACGCTATATTTTAGGAGTACTTGATTAAATTTTCCTGTACCTGTAGAGGAGCGCTTACAAAGACATTTCGAACATTATTCTTCAAACTGTCTTCTTTTTCAAAAACAGAAAGGAAAGACACCCACTGATTACAAAGAGGATAAAGGGGAGATAATCAAGCTGAAAGATGACAACCACGATGAAGATGATGAGGAGGAGGAGGATGAAGATAAGGATAACGATGAAGACAACACACAAGACAGTAATGAAAAAGACACCGATAATAAAGATCATGCCGAGGAGACAACCGAAAAAGAGGCGGCGGCAGAAACATGAAATGAGTGACGATAAAAATCAGTGCATGGACGAGACAAGACTTAAGCGACATATCCCTCGTCCTACAAATGTTTAAGTTTTGGTAGGATGTAATTTGCACAGCACAGCTGAAAATTTTGTTCTTAATACTGTTCAACACTTTACAAAATCAGCCTTTAACTTGCAATTTTAAAATATCTTTTTCAGGGTAACAGAAGTAAATACAAATGTGATAATTTTTCTGTCTTCACCTCAATATCCTGCACTATTTAATAAGTTATCTTTCCAACACATGTATGATCAAAGGTTGAAACGCTATTAACTTTATCAGGAATCGTTCAACATCACTGCCTCATATTATTAAAATATATACAGGTTTACAGCTACAGGTAAATTGTAAATTTGTTGTTCTGAACCGGGTATTCAAGGTGTATGAGGCTGACTACAAAGGCTTCATGGATCTTTGAACCTTTCAGTTTATACTTTAATACAAGTATAAAGTTTGCTGTTAAGATCCTGAATATTCTTCACAGTCATATCAATATAAGCCCTAATGATAAGGACAAAGGGTAGTGTACATGTACATGTAGTTTGTTTATACATGTAGTTAATAAATAAAAAGAAATGTTTACCAAGTGTCATTACTGTGTTTACTGTGTGTCATCTATTTATACAACACTTGTGGTAAGTAGAGAAGAGAAAACTTTGTCAAGTGTCATTACTGTGTGTACTGTGTAAGTTTTTTTACACTGACATTCACTGTTGAAGAGTCAAATACAGGTCACATGTTATGTACACTTGTAACTGTGCACAACTGCCACTGTCGTGACTTTGAAAAATTCTCGAGTGAAAAAGCTACCAAAAGGTGGTAACTTCATAACTCCTAAATTCATTGCCATGTAAATTTAGAAAGTACAAGTTTAGGTCAGAGGAAAGCAGAATACAAAGTTCCCGGTGGAAATCTGTGCAGCATGTTTAACAAGGATAAATTTGTAAATACTGATGCGAACGACATGGAAAATTATACATGAAAAAATTACATCATGGGGAAAAATGTGAATGCAAAAATTTTCAAATAAGCCCTATGGTCAAAAAGAAAGCTGAACTGACCTTTTTCTCCATGACAGCTCTGAGAGGACTTGGGCCGAGTGTCTGCCCGTTTGCACCATTCTGTAAACTTCTTCTCTGCCATCTCTTTCCTCTCTTTGCGTTTCCTTTCCTCTTCTTCTTTCTTCTCTTTCTCCATTCTCTTCCTCAGTCTCTCTTCTTGCCTCTTCTTCAGCTGCCATTCTTTAAACTTTTCCTCGGATTTTGCTTCGATCTGTTTCTTCTTTGATTCCTCAATATGTTTCTGCCTTTCTAGTTGTTGCTTTTCGAGCTTTATTCTAATCTTAGTCTCGTAGTCTTTCTTTCTCAGCCAATCATCTTGCTTCTGCTTGGCTTTCTGCAAGGCCGCTTGTTTCTCTTGCTCTTGGATTTCGCGTTGTCTTTTCTCCTCTTGTTTCTTTGCAAGTGCTTCCTGTTTGAGCCGTCTGTCTTCCTGCGCTTTCTCCACTAGCCATTTCTCCCACGGAGACAGCAGGGATTCGCTCGCCACTTCACTGTTCGCAATCTTTCTCGACGCTTTCTTCCGGCACCAGCTGCTATTAACGTGCACAGAAATCAAAAGAACCAAGTGAAAAAGTAAGCAGTAAGCAAAAAATTTAAATGAAAAACTACAAGGAGAATGAGAAACTGCAGGTTAATAAGGCAACTGCTCCATTACAATATGTATCTTGAACATGCTAAATGACCTGACACTTCGTCCAGTACTAGATTGATCATGTTTCTTGATTCTAAGAGTTATACTGATTTCAGACAGGTGTTTTGAGGTTTATTTCAACTGGTAGTTAAGATGATATCCTACTGGGAAAATGCAAGTTTCAATAATAATATCTTTATGGCATTAGTTTGCTCTAAAAATGCACTTTTGAAGGCAAAATTTTACGTAATTTAGGGTAAGTAAGGTCATTCTTAGAAAATTCTTTGTTGTCGGTAATCCTATGAACATGAAGTTTACTACCTTCTCCTCATACAACATACATGTATGTCACGAGGGGAAAACTTCAACCAATAGCATAAAAGTTGGCAGTTAACTGTGACAAAGGCACCGAAGGACAGTGGAGGTGAAGAGTGACCATCTCACACCTCCCACCTTCCCCCAGGGCCATATTTCAAAGATGTCGCAATGTTGCATCAAGAGGCATTTTAATACCATGATAACATATGCCTGCACCATATGTTTTGTAATCATATATATATATATATATATACACACACATGAACAACTGTGCCCCAGTCAAAATCCGTAGGTTGACTGAACCGAAAGAATGCTGTTAAGACCACTCACACAATGATGGCTTCAATCCGGCAAGCAAAAATTGATCACCACAGTAATAATGCCCTGCCCTAACACATGAAAATACAGCTTCATGAGCAAAATGGGTTTTCCAAAATCAGCAAATTTCTTGACAGATTAAGGTATCTGATTGACAATGGAACTGTTTTGAATAACATTGATGACTACCCGACACCAATCCTTGATATTTTCAACACACAAGGCTATCCTAAAATATACTCATTGTGCGTAACCTGACCAACCTTCCAATAAAGTACCCTATTCAAAAGTTTTTATTGCTATTTTCATGAAAATTTTTTTTGATTTTTTCCCAATGCTGATTCTTCAAAATGACTATCTTTTTCAAGATCTAGAATAAAAGAAAAAAAAAAAAGATTTCCAGAATTCCCTCAGATGGTCGGGTTAAGCCCAGCAAACACATTTTAAATGATGGCCCAACATATCAAGTCCAGGGGTCGATTTTGCACTGGGATTTCTGACTTAATATGTTTGTCAAAGTTTCAAAATATGATTTTAGATCTGACTAATGGGCTCTAAAAAAAATAAAATAAAATGTCTCACCATCATATCAATAACTAAGCATTGTGATGAGACAGCATTGGCTTTGTAGAATCTGATACTACATGTCTTACTTGTCCTCTGTCTTGACGGATGTCACCATGGCTTGTTTACATGGATGCTCCTCCTGAGGTGGTTTGCGGGCTAGGATTTCCTGCTCATCATCGGCGCTGCTCTCATAGCTGTCATGGTCCAGGCAAGAGATCAACGACTCAGTGGAGCCTGTGGAGTCAAGGGAGTGGCTGTACGGACGATACGCATACTCCGCCTTCATCCATTCCGGCTTTGTGACAGTGGCGGTAACGGGACGTGGACGGGCACTCATGCTGAGGATTCAGCAAGAAATGATAATGATAAACTTACTTATTTATTTCTCTGATTGTGTTTATCACCAATGACAAGAATTTATCACTTTCTGTAACCCAAAAATTTCCCCCAAGCCCAGAACAACAATAAAATGTAATTTTAGAGGCCACCAAATGTGCCAAATTAAAATATTACTTTTGGGATTGAAGGATAAATTCATTCCAGTAGGACACCATTCTACATTCCTAACACATCTCGAAATGCCGTTCTAAAATCAATAGGACTCTCAGAATCTGGTAAAATGAGTGACTGGTTGATAAAATTTTAGGCCCAGCAGTGTGAGAAATTATACGATGGTCAGGCTCTTCAGTAGAAGAAACCAGACAGCCCTAAATATTTACTTATTTGATTTGGGTTTAACGCAGCACTCAAAAATATTTCACTGAAACAACGGAGGCCTGCATTAAGTTGGGAGGAAACCAGGCAGAGCGCAGGGAAAACCACGACCACCTGCAGGTTAATGGCAGACCTTCCCAAGTGCGGTCTGAGATGAGGAGCCCAAAGTAAGCCACTGACCTTTGTGAGGTACATGTAACTGACAAATCTTTACAAAGGTGAAGCAAGAGCAGCACTTAAAACTTAATCTGTCAAGGTCACACCGTCATAGTGAACCAGCACTTTGACCATGTCAGCTAGAGATAATAATTTATGAAAATTAATAATGTATTCATGTTAATTTTGGACAAAATGTATACCAAAAAAATATTTAGGTTTCATTGTATAAAACAGTGTGAAAGTGTGAATATTTCTTAAATTGGTGGTCAAGGGTGAGTTACAGTATTATCGTTATTAGAGATTACACTTTCTTAATATGTTATTTTGTAATCATCTCACCTTATCTTTGGGTAAGAGTTGAAAACAACTCACCCTTAATTCTCGAAGATTAAGGGTGAGTTGTTTGTTTAAGTTCAAAGTTCTCACCATTAATGTGTGTACAAGACAGCAAGTTAATTAGTTTCATCATGAAGGGAAGTGAATTAAGAAGGTAATATTCGACATTCAGCAGGAAAATGACATAGACATGAGCACAAGGGGCGAGCGGGAGTGCCACATGTCCAGTGACTTAAAGCTTAGAAATCTGTTGTGATTTTGTTGAGTGCGGGTCATTGACTAGGAGTTGCCATGAATGTCAGAATTTTAAAACAACACTGAGTCCAATTTGGTTAACTACTCAATTTCAACTACCTGCAATGTAACTCTCACGGATGTTCGAAATGGTCACACATGTACAACTAAGCAAGTCTCAATATAATATTTAATACTGGAATGGTCAATGCTCCCGTTTTTCCAGTCAGTGTGAACTGGGTGTGTGTGTGAATTTTCACTAGCCCCTGTTATTGTCATTCTCTATTTTTGAGGTGAAGTGAATTTCATAATCATAATGATAAATTTAGTTAAAAGACACGCCAAATTTATAATAATGATTAACATGATTCACGTAAATAGGCCTACTACAACAGTTTGAACGTCGGAACGAAGAAGACACACGCTACGGTTACCATATCAGTTTATAAAATTACATTACCCATAACTGTCTCGCGAAAACCGCGCATCCGACAATCCACCTGCCGAGAACATTGCTTGACAACTGACAGCAACAACTTTGAATGAACAGATTTAGGGATGTCTACCTGGGATGTCCCCTGTCTGTGTGTAATGTGTGCTTCTTGAACACTGCACTGTATCATCTATATCCGTATGCACAAGTCACCTGTCAGAAGTTTGGACACAGGCTGTGATCCATTGTCTTCGTCAAGTCAAAACACGATCGCAAATTTTAACCTGAGCGCTCTGCAAACGTCGGCGGAAATGAATAATTCAAGCGAAACGATTGGATGGAAAGTGAAAAAAAATAAGAGCTTCGATTTTGAGTCAGTAGGTGTAAAATAAATCAGAATGTATTAAATTAAAAATAATATCTCTATATAAAAATTCATAACTTTTGTTTTTATTTCGAGATTTGTGGTAAAATGGCGACTTGACAACGGTGATGCCGTTCCACTTGGTGGGTAGACAACGTTGAAGTCTTAGTGGGTTGCTTTTGCAGATCTCAAGGAAAATGCGGTAAAGTGATGAAAGAAAGCATTGACTGTTTGATGAATGAATTGCCACTGAGCAAGTGAGCGTTTGGCGTTGTCGTTAGGCAAAATTGTGAACGGAAAATTATTCCATTTTTAAAGGTTGGTCAGTGCGTGATGTTGTTGTTGTAATGTGACAGTTATCACAAATGTGAAATACTTCAAAAATCAACGAAACACACTCTGGTTAATGAATTTATGAATGATTCTCATCAGATTTTACCATTCTGAGATGGCAGATTATGAAACTATCCGATTTCAATATAAAACATCATTGTAAAAAACAAATAAACGGCTAATTTTTCGAGTGGCTCAAAAATATATAGTTTTTGTATAATATATTGTAATGAGCATAATGTAAAACATGTAGAAGTGAATAGTGACAGTGTACCGTAAAAGTTTATCTGATCTCATGTAGATCGTGAAAACAAATTATGACCTTTATTTTTACTGTACAGGGATTTAATCCTTGAGTTAGTCAGTTGATTGAAAACATCATGAATGGCGTCACATGTACTGCATTGGTAAACTGTCTTTTCTCCTTGAGTATCAGCATTGTAAATCAGCATTCAGACTGTAGCTCTTGTCATTGTGGACCCCCATTATTTAAATTTTAAATTATTATTGTCGGTCATATGGGCACTATACTTGCTGTATACTTGAGACAGAACAAACACCTCAATTAACAAGGCATTGCTACCTTTTTGTCCTTGTATGTATCAATGGTCTCACCTTTAAATGATTATTTAAACGATTTTAAAATGTAACTTTAGGAAGAAAACAAAGACTTCATTTAAAGAGACTAAAGAATTATCGCAAATGTTTGCTTCAGTCAGTTGAAGTTGAACCTTTTGTATTTTTCCACCAATAGCCAACTTATGCATTTATGCATTTTCAGAAATTTCGCCCTCGGTATCGTGCGTTTTTTGTTTTTATGTGATAATAAATTTTCCCAGATGTTCCATTTCGACCCAAAGTACGAAAGTTAATGTATGCATGAAAAGTAATGAGTATTACCATATATGGATGTAGAAAGTTGCTCCTCAAATTTTGTGCACAATAGAGGCTTACATTTCTGACGTCCTGACGTCTGAGAAAGACTGAATGTATGTAACCGATGTTTACATCATTCGATTGACATCTTAGAACAATACTGACATCATGTGCATATTCTTGAATGACAGTTCAGAAAACGAACCGGCCTGAAGTTGAATAGTTATTAGTTTATGCATATGGCAAAAAAGTTAAGAAAAACATGATTTCCCAACCCAATTTGTCTTCTTACACTTATGTTTAAGCCTACTGCATGCTAAACTACTTTGTCAATTCAAGGTATATGAAAGTCACAATACAGAAATTCTCAGGTATAGTCTCTTTAAACAGTTGTTTTTCATGGAACATGGGTAGAAATAATACCAGAGCATATGTCTTTTCCCCATTCTAT
The DNA here is from genome assembly GCA_016165875.1 of Acanthopleura granulata. NCBI lineage: Eukaryota > Metazoa > Mollusca > Polyplacophora > Chitonida > Chitonidae > Acanthopleura > Acanthopleura granulata. Next base: position 10,642,155 of record JABBOT010000014.1, read on the forward strand.
TATCAGGACATAAGCCACATAAAAAGTTTTGAAGATGACGTCACAGGTGGACCCAACAGGTGAACGTAGGGAGTTAAGCAGTACCCCTACACTACCTGTTCTTCAAGAAGGCCGTGCTAACTTGGTGTCTCCTCCTCAGGGGGATAGAACTCCAACGTTGAAGGAAACAGCTGCTCTGTGGGCCAGTGATGTCAGGAAGAGGTATTTGGTCGTCAGGCCATGCTTGAAAAATTCTTTGCTGCGGGTCACACAACCGTATCACAAAAAAGAAATTACAATAAAAAAGTGTCAGTTGGTAGAGAAGTATTTTTTTTATTCTGGATGATGAAATAGATAAGGATATTTATAAAAATAACGTGGAGAGAAAAATAAAAAAAAAATTTCCCAAAAATTGAGTCGATCATTTTACCCCAGCAAACATGTTTTTCATCATGGCCCCATTCATTAAAACTTAGGGGTAAAATTGCTACTGGAAATTATAAACACAGTAAAAAGTGTGGCAGTGTTTGAATCAGATTATTCTAGTATTATGTGTAGATTACATTTAATCATGGCTTCATGTATATGTGACAATATGTATTATGGCCTGGACAATCTACAATTCCTTTGAAATGTAATCCCTTTTGTGTCCTTTTTTATTTTGGGACATTGTAACGTTATAATGGCTTTATATGATTCATTTTGCAAAATGTACATTGAGAACACTGTAGACATTCTGAATAGAATTACATGTACTTGCAGGTAAAATTTTTGCAAAACATGAAATATTTCTCGTTTTCGCCATTCAATATTTTGGCAACCAGTACATGAGATGTGGTAGCCACAATAGCTTCGACATAAGTGTTCACCTGGTTAATGTTTTGTTAAATCTGTGTTGTGTGATAAATTGTTCTTTGAAGTTCAAAAATTGTGGGTGCTACTGTAGGATGGTATTTTGAGCATGATGCTATCAGTACATGTGTACTGTTGAGACCACATCAGGTCTGTGTAAAAGTACATAGTGTTACGAATGCAATTGCATGTACAGGTATTATAAAACAAGGAAAAAAATAAAACAAATAAAATGAGAGGAAACTGGCAAGAACAAAAACTTACTGAACCTGCTAATAAATTAAGATAAACCTTTTCTGGAAAAAGTGCACAGTTTGCATCAGACCCAAAGTGCTATGTTTGTATGATTATTATGATAAACTTCATGTAAAACCACTCGACACAGTTAAACTAAAAGATATGCGTAAATAAGGTAGTGAATCTTTGCTTAAAATTTGACATGTAGGTCCTGAAAAATGGAGTCATGTCGACTCTTTTGGAAAAAAAACATTCCCACTTTTCAGTATTCAAAGTTTTCTCAACTGGCATGTGAGTTGAAAAAAGGTTGTTGTGAAAATTTAAGAGCTAATCAACTGACGTGATACAGCTTTCTGAGTTGAGCTTCCTTTTAGTAGTCTGCTGCATGTAGTTTGTGGTCAAATGTTTCTGATATTAAAAATCCTTAACTTCAATGCCTATAAGTATATTACGGATCAAAATTACTTTTCAGTGTGGTAGAATCATTTATATAGATTATGAATATAGAGAATATATTTTTCAAATGTTCAAGTTAAATTTGTCAGGCAATATTTCCCGTAAATGGGCCTTTTTTTAGAGTTTGCTGTATTTTTTTAGGTCATGAGTAAAAGGTATTAAAATTTCTTTGTATTTGAACATGGATATATTTGTATTTCTGTCAGGCTATCTGAGGCTGTGAGTCAGGGAGAAGAAGTTAACAGGGAAGATGTATATATCCTGGAGAGAGAACTGGTCTTCGGCTTCATCACAGCACTGCAGCAGGACAAGTAAGACCACTGTAGTGAAATGTGATGTGTAGTAAGATTTATCTCCTTTAAGGCAGGCCTTTATATTCCCCCAAAATCATGGCGGTGTTTTTTATTGATTTGACATGTTAAGAAAGGCATTTTATTATTCACAATTTTTTAAAATAGGAAGACACAAAATTATGGCCCCTAGCCATGTGATCTGGCTCCTGACAGTTTAAGTCTACTGGCCAAGTTTCCCCATGCACATATTCTCATTGTTTCCCCTCTGAGTTGGCAAAACTGAATGAAAAGAATAACCATGTGCAAGAGCAATACAACTACAACACTGACTGTGTCCCATTAGGGAACTATAAAGCCATGAAGGGAGCGGGCCATGGTTTAGTAGTTAAAGACACTTGCCTTTCATTTGCCACAACACATGAGGTGCAGTTTTAAACCCGGTCTTGGACGGGGGAATTCGGAATTCATAGATTCTCATGCTGTCACTGCTGATCGTGCTTATATGACATTAGTTATTTTAGTGTCGATAAGTGATTGATGCAATAATTTTGGGCCACATGTTCCACCAGTACTATTTTCATATGTGTACGGCACATGTAGGAAAGTTCTTCAGTGACCTGCCAAAGGTTGGACTAATGTGCTGAGCACTTCGGTTTCCTCCATCCAAGAAGCTGTCCGTCATTGTAATAGAGGAAAATTTTGGAGTGTCGTTTTAAATAACAGTCAAATAAATAAATAATCTGCATTGTTATCTAGTTAAATATGTTACCCAACTTTCAGTCATGTTGACAAATTTGTGTCCTAGTAACTGTACGAGACCTCCTTGGCAGAGGGGTGTTGGTTAGCGCGCTAGCGCAGCTCACTATCCCAGGAGCCTCTCACCAATGCAGTTGCTTTGAGTTCAAGTCTAGCTCATGCTGGTTTGCTCTCTGGATGTATATGTGTGAAGATCCAACAACAGCCTGTGGTTGGTCATGGATTTTTCCTGGGCTCTGCTTGGTTTCCGCACACCATAATGCTGCCTGCCGTTGTATGAGTGAGATATTCTTGAATACGACGTCAAACTTGCATCGAGTAAACACACAAATAAATAGTAACTGTACTGAAAGGTTGTCTGGAATAAATTCAGAAGCTGGTGATCCTTAAGTGTGTGTCTAACTGGCAAGGAAATATCAGACATCCTTCAGCCAATCAAATTTACAAGAGTCTATGACAATGTAAAAGTGTTACAAACTTTTATGTCACATTTCAAAGTGCCTGCATTGCACTTTTCATAGAATCGCATTGTAATATTTTCACAAATCCTGTTCATATATTTCTGTTAAGAAAAAAATTCTGAATGTTAAAATTAATGCTTTTATTAATATTCTCCCTTTTTTTAATTTGACAGGCATTCATGGTAAAAGTAAACAGGAAAAAATAATACATATGTGTACATGTTTAAGAATTGTCTCTAAGAAAATGTACATAAAATACATGTGTGCTGTTTCCTTGTAGCCACAAGACCTGGATGCTGCTCCGAGAGATGTTGAGTCTGATAGAGCCTTACAGTCATTCACTGCATTGCTTTGACCAAAAGGCAGAGGTGGGATGTGATGTTTTCTGTATAGTCTATGGAAGTAGAAAGTTAACAGGTTTCAGGAGTTGAAATTAGTCTCCATGCTTGGGACACGAAAAATATCTTCAGAGCAAGTGGTTCTAGCTGTCATCGTTGCTCATGGGCCTGTGGGATTTTTTAATGGTTAACCCTGAGTATAAAATGGCTAGTTTTTGCTAGTTTAAGAGGTCTGTTGTCAGGCAAAGGATGGTGTTTTTCACAGACTGTATTTGATGTTTTCAGATGAATCAAAACATCGTGAAGCTGTCCTAGGTTAAATATTGTATAGGTATTAAACACTCTTGTTTAAATTTGTACGACAATTTGTACTCGTTATTGCAGTAATTTCTGGTCAGTTTATACAGGCCTAGCGTATATAACGATTTGCCATTACATGAGCATGCCAACCTCTGATCATGCAACTGTGTATTTGGGTGTATTTGTCCAGCTGTACCACTATCTGGAGCGGATTGTCCACCATGCTGACATGCACAAGAGCCGACTGTTTGACGTGCAGATCACAGAAGCTCTGGCCAGGGTGTTCCCTAAGGTAGCATGTCTCACCAACAGTGAATCAACAAGTGTAGTACTGTAATTATTCAAGGTGTTTATTCAAGCATATTTTTAAATTTTGTGACTCTAATCAAATTGGGAAGGTGCATGAATCATGCTGAAAGTTGATATCTCGTGAAAAAGTTAAGGAATTAAGGTACTCTATGTATAGCTGCCACTGTTACTGATTCTGTCTTTTATGCTTAAGTTTCCAGGCTTTGGTATCGGATTTAAACAGATTTTTTGAGTACAAGTTTTCCCTCAGAAATTTTACATCAGGTTTGAAAACCAGCCGTCTCCATTGATATGTTGCACATATATTTAAGCAATTAGAAACAGTTATTCTCATTGGCTGTTGGATCCCATGCAAGAACTTCAACAAATATTGTCTGATTTCAGTCATAAAACTTTAGTGTGTGGTTTCATTTCGTGTAATGTCAGGTCAGTGTCTGATAGCCAGCCAGATCATTGTGTATGTTTTGCATGTTTAATAATTTCCTTGATTCTTATTGGTTGTTTGTTTCCCTTCAAGAACTGCTTCAAATATTGTCCCTTTTGATAACATGCTGTCTGGGGATGCATTGTGTGGCCTTTCAGATCAAGTTTGAAAACCAGCTTGTTCCCTGCATAAGTTTTGCTTATTTAGCATGGAATGTAATTGTTTTTTTTTTCTGTTAATTCGTGACAAAAAGGCTTTCATTTCAGGAGGTAGAGGAGATCAAGCAGAGCGGGCGTGTTCCTGCTAAGAAGTTCTGTAGCCCTAGTCCACCCTTGGTCAAGGCACCCAACTCTCCACGCAAAGCGGTCAAGCTGACCCTTCCTGATGGCTCGGACCCATTTGACCTCCGGCCAGCTGTAAGTTCAATGTGGCGTCAGTATGCAGTGAATAAAAGCAGAAAAAAAATTTGCAGTTTCTTGCTGTGCTAAATTGTAAGCGTAGTGTAATTCTTCCATACTGATGTCATGTGTATAGTTACTTTGCATCACTGATATTTCTAAAGGCATGGCATTGTGTAATGTCAGGGTAGGTCACCAGGACTGCGAGGAAAGGAGGCTTGAGTTTGTTAAAATGCTATAATGGTACACCTTGCCTGCGTGCAATTAAAGGCTGTTCCATGTCGCTACATGCAGCTTTGTGCTCAGCCAGCGAAGGTGTGAAATGCTTCACCATTGGGTAAGAGAGTAACCAGAGTGTAGCATTTAACACCACCTGTATAGACCGACTTAGGAAAAAGGTGGAAGTGGTATAAAATGGATTCAAATTATTAAAGAAGAAAAGAAAAGTAGATGTTTAAAATTTTTGGCAACTTTTGTTTTTTTTCAGCCTGATGATGAGACTTACTTGGTTGTAAAACCGCTGACCTTTGGTGATGTGAGGAAGTCTTTCGGGGCTGTGGCGATGGAGGTGGCAAGTCGTAAGTAATGTGACCATCACCTCTGTGCACATGGGGGACAATCTCTTCATTTTGAGATGAAGGTGCCGTGGGAATCAAGGGCTAAAAAAACTGCTTCAGGAAATTAAAACTGTCAGTGATGTCAACCCCAAAAAACTCATGTATTAGCTGAAATGTATTTTAATAGATGTTTGCTCAGCCTTTTTTCATTGAATCTGTTTGACATAAAATATCTTGCAAGACAAAGTTAATCATTTTGCCTGATTCTGAGTGAGAGGTCTGTTGATCTTAAAGGTGAATTGTCCTGGTTGATTAATTTTTCCGCCAAATTTGGCACATTATATCCTAGAAGTATCCAAAACATGGAGCCAAAACGATTTAACGAATAAAAGGCGCCAGATGTTCTGAAAAAAAATTTTTTTCAAGACTGATAGACTGAGTTTCTTGAAGCTTGGTATTCTCTACACGCTTATCTGCCCTTGATGTCCCAGTAGTGCATGACGTCACATTGGCGATGTGCCGTTGTGTTCACCGGTGAACTTTGGTCATCACTCTTTGAAAGCTAATACAATGGGATTGGCTTTCATGCCTTCCAATTGGACCTCTCCATGTGACTTGACTATTTCGAACTGAATAAGTACTTTAAATTATGCTCTAACCATGTTGAGGAGATATGTTTTGATCACGCTTGAACTAGTGTTCAGAAACCAGAAATACCACCGTTACCTTACGTATATTTGACACACTAGCACCGTTCAAGGGCAAACAAGCGATGTGTGATATTTTTTCTTGGAATTTTTGGAGTTAAATATATTTTCTAAAACAAGTAAAAATACTAAGCAGATGCATTAATTTAAATGCATTATTTGAGGTTTGTGTGGAAAGTATGACACGATACTGGAATCGTTTCAGCATGACAAGTGATAATTTACTGTCTGTTTTTTCAGTAAAAGTAGACATTCTAGGATTAATTTTTAGGGGAAATATAACAGTTTACTCAAATATGATTTTTTCATTACCATCTCAGTGTGTAATATCACTGCTAGCAAATTTTACGACCTGTGGGTATGAATCAAATAAATAGATGGATGAATAAATTAAAGTGGGCCTGTTCATGTGTGTTGACAGGTGAAGCAGTGTGGGGTCAATGCCTGGGAACAACAGTGCAAGCTCTGCAGATAGATTTACCTGGAGAGGTGAGACGTGTCACAAGCTAGTCAGACTCTGTCAAACATTTTGTTCAGAAATACCAGTACATAAAACTGTACACCAGCATGTACCAAGCACTTGACAACTTTTTCCATGGTCAGGGACAAATCAAATGTCAGTAATCAGGTTTTACCTGTGCATCTATAACTGAGGTAGAAAATCTGTGAGGAATTAGACAGCTCGTAAAGGCCAGACATGCCAGTGGTTGATCCCAGGGCCTGGTTTCATGAAAGTTTCTTTACGTGGGATTTCATACTTGACTTTCCAAACCACATTGAGCTATAAGCAAGATGAGTTTCATCTCTGTTCACGTGGCTCAAAATGGGCTTGAACCCTCATAAAGGCCACTCTGAAACAAAATGGTAGCTCCTATATCCCTGTACTTACGAGACGAGTGAGCTCTTGATGAATATTAATTCTTGATTCCATGAAGAGGCTTTCTTAAACTCTCAAAGGTTTTGAGATTTTTTGATAACAACATCGGAGGGACAGACATTTTGACCTTTAACGTAAAATAGTCCGGAGTAACCCAATCAAACATTCACTTTGCAAAGCTCACTTAAAATTGTTCGTGGAGTGCAGTTTATCCAATTTACCAAGTACAATTGGTTAAATAAATTTAGATGCCGTAGTGCACGTTATGGAAACTTTCGTGAAGGCGGGCCCTGTGAAACTTGCTGCGGTTCTACTTGTATCACAATAACATTTCTGAGTACGACGTACAACACTAATCAAATCACGACAGATATCAAGACCTGTCCTCTAGCTTAATACTTAACATTTTCAGCCTGAAGAGGGAGTGAAGACCTCGCCTCCTGTGACCAAACTCTCACCTGCTGTTACCCCCAGGTCAAGTGACAGCTCCCCCGAGACCAAGAAACAGGTGGGTTGTGAATTTTTAACCGGCTTTGCTGTGATGATTTGTAAAATCAGTCCCCTTCAGGTACCTGGGAATAACTATAGAATTACACTTCACAACTTTCAGTCACTCAGTCTGTGTAAACTTGGCACATTACTGCATCATGATGGGCCAGAGGTCATTCTGCAGATTGGGCCTATTTTGTGTATTTTCAACAAAATTATGGCCCTTTTTGTCATTTTGCTTTCTATGTACCCTGTGATCAGAACAGTATTTCTTAAGAAAAAATGGTGTGACATACTAATAGATGTTAGAGTGTATATCATTGTTACTGTGAACATTTTTCTGTGTTTACTGGCCTGGATTTTATGCCGATTCTCAAGTAACTGTTGTAGTGTGTATTGTTGCATTGTTGAAACAGATATGACCTGTACATCTTACAGAACATTTGAATTATGACCGTCCTTGAAACACCTTTGTTGGTTCACACGGTGGTTCATTTGACAACATTTCACATTTGTCAGTGTAAGAACTGCCCCTCATGATCACATTAATAAGTCACCAGGGGTCACTGAATCACACAAGGGTTCACCGACAGTCACAGGGCGTCACATGCACATTAGCATGCCACGGTCATGCCAACATAATAGGCCTCCACTGAATTACCTCCCTTGAAATTACTCTGCCATATTATTGGCACATTTGTTTGAGTGCTGTGCAGTCAGGTGGGACCTTGAATTGCACATTGCGATGTATCTGAGTTAAATCGCGATCTGTTGACAATACTGTGATGAATTTTGATTGTAACTGTAACTGTGAGAAGTCAAATTTACCTGAAAGGCAGAAAGCTTGGGAAAAAAAAAAATAGATGATTTCTTACTGAGAATATGGTTTTACCATGAAAACTAATCAGAATATATCTGTCAAATATGATAATTTCATTGTGCTGTAGTAGGTATACATCAAAGCATTTCACCCATTTAGTCCATGTTGTTTATCATCCCCTGGTCTTGGCAGTGTTTGAAAGTATGAGTTGAGTGTGGAAGGTGAAAGAACTCCATTGACTGCAAAGGAGTATACATGTACTTATCAACTTTGGTGTTTTTGTTGTGTCTTGGACAACAAACAGTTTATTACACAGCAATGCCTGTTCATCATTTTCAGTGAAAAATGCATGTTAATGCATAGAAAAATTATCACCTCATTGAAATAAACTGTATATCGCATACCGACTATCAACAAGGTCCCACTTTCACACGACAAAACCTAATCTGATATTGTGTTATATTGGATCTTATATGTCAAGGGAGGTAATTCAATTCAGGAAGGTTCAACGCAGCAAGCACTGACTGAAATCTGCCTCTGTTACACTGTTGTATCACTTTGCACCTATGGCATTGCATGTTTGTGTTCAGTTGCATGTTTCTTCTCCTGACAGGCGACACCACGGAAACCAATGACTGGACGAGAAGCTGTACAGTATTTTGCTGGCTGTCACCATCTGGGCAAAATCCAAACTTTATATTTTAATCTGGCTCCGAATCGGCATTACAGGCCGTATGATTTGATTGAAGTGCCTGAAAACAAAGTAAGATATCAACGTGTTGGTTTGCTTTGGGGTTTAATATGTAACTTTGTCATTAACATCATATCATTATAATAGTGGTTTCTCCTTGAACCAGGCCAGTACAGATGCATATTCATGGTGCTGCCTCACTGCAGTGTTATGCCAATGACACCAGGCATGATGCTCCTTCCTGTTGGTCGACATTTACTACCAAATATCACTGACACCAGGATCACAAAGCTGTCTGTGTGCTGCTTTTCCTGAACTTATATTTGAACTCGATTGCGAATTTCCAAGCTTATTTTAAGTATGCAGGTCACTGGGAATTAAAATTTAGATTCCTGAGGTAAGTCACAATTTTAGTCAAGTAAACAATTTTTCCTAATCCCTTAAGTATCATATACCTGTATGACATGGTTATCTGGGAAAGCCTGTTTAAAGACAAATGTTGTTCTTATGTTCTTGACCAGGTGAATGCAGACCATTATGTGTTCTCGACCTTTAGCATACTGCATGTGCACCCAGATGCCCCAAGTGAGACCATGGGGCTGGCTGACTGGCATAGGGAAGCCGTGTTGTGGAACGCCATCTCTCACATACCCTTCTTCAAACACTACCTTCTCGTCAAAATGTTCAGAAGGTAACTTAGACAGTTGTTCATCTCATGTTCTGCATTAATCAGGCAAACATAGTGCTCCAGGTAGCATGTGTATTTGCGTAAATTACACATGACTTTACCAAAAATATGCATCAGTTTTAAAAATCTTGTGTACCAGATACGCATCAGAAGATACACATATTTATGTGTATTGGTAATTGATATTAATAGGGACAGTTACGCATGTTGAACTACAGCAACAATGACGCACATTTTGAGCTCAGCCATCTTCGTTTCCAGGTTGAATGAAAGTCTGTGATCTCTGCCATACCTTTGCAATGGTTTCTGATGATAAAATTATGTTTGAAACGTGCGCAATTGAATTGGTAGCAGCAGAGGTAGGCTTTAAAATGCATGTTTTGCCCAGTGCAAGAGCATTTAGACCTCCGGACACACAGGAGTTCCACAAAGATATCAACATCGCTGTGGCGGTGCTTTTGACAGAACATTTCACTTTGACTGAAGTAATGATGAAAACTGATACAAACTTAGTGATAAAACATTTGGTTGGTAAAGTGAACGTCCATATCCCAAGGTTTTATTGGTAGCCAGGATGCTCTTCTATCATGCAGCATCTTGACAACAGTTTTAAACAAAGTGGCCTACATGCGTGTGGTGTTTTTAATGTAAAGTGGTGTACTGTCAGATGTCAACTATAAACAACATACATGAATATTAAATTATTGTTACCGGTAATTCATGGCAGTAATTTTTGGGGTGTGTTTACCTTGGGGGAAGTGCATGAACTTCTGTCTTGTTGCAGCCATTTAAGGTTGAAAAGTAAAATATCCCACTTTTTTTACTCATCTGCTGTACATTTTACTCATGCTTATTTGAGTAAATACTCATCAGGAAAAACAGTTATCCTGGAACCCTGCAAACAATACTACACCTCTATGACATCAGCAGTCAAATACCCTCCTTCAGCGTGTTCAGACACTGCCATCTCTAGTTTTCTAATTTGGTAGTTTTTCACTTTGTGTTCTGCAGTCAGTGCTGCTATAATGTGGTATTATTCAAACAAACATTACCACACCTCTTTACCACATCTCTTATACCATTCTTCAAAGATTATGCCTTCTACTCAAAATGTTCAGGTGCTAACTCGGCATATACTCAGCTCTTGTGTTCTTGAATCTCGAAAGTTTTTTTTTTTTATGACTGTATTATATGTTCATCCAACAAACAGTAGTATGTTAGGGCAGGCAAGGCACAGGTTCAAATCCAGCCTTGGACAGTGCTTTTCATCAAACACTATCTTTTCCTTGAAATGTTCATGAATTTTCTACATGTTCTTGTAGGCAGTTGTTCAGCTCTTGTGTTTTGGAGTCTGAAAAGTTTGTTTGAGTCGATATTTTGTGATAATCGAACAAATAACGTTATGCTAGGACATTTCAGGTGCAGGCTCAGTCTTGGCCGTAATCAGGAAACTTGCTGGTTACCGTGCTGTCCCTGTTCAAGGGAACTGTTGATCTGGTGACCCTATGCTGTCATCATTGCTGGTGTGGCCATTTGCATAATTTAACGTTTGTTTGTCTCATTCCCAAAAATAATAAAAATCTTCATTAACCCATTCTTTGTTAAGAATTTTTCACCTGTCAAAGCTCCCATAACACCCATCCCCTTCAAATGCATTGCCGTTCAAACTTGTTTGTTTAATGGGCAAACGTGATGGGCAATATGGGTGGCATTAACTAATACCAACTCTTCTAATGGGAGATTCCTGAATAGGCTACACAAAACAGCCCGACTTGCAGTAGAACATGTCATTTTCTTCTGTGATGTTGCAGTGCTTGTGTATACCACATGTACCTAGGTGAGTTTACACCATTAATTATGACGTTATACAGGAACGGACAAGGAGTTGTACAAGTTCCCCATTGGCTGAATAAGCTGTCATTTTGGCAGTTGTGATTGGTCAGAGTGTTCTCATTGACATCAGCTATTGGTTATTTCACATGTTAATATGTACAGCTCGCTATCAGCGCAATACCTGGCTTCTTGTCCTAACTGTGGGCATGTGTTACCATGTAAAGCTGTTTTGTGTCAGGTGGAGATCCAACAAGCAGAAGTTAGACTTGCAGAGAAGACAGGAAAAGTTAATGAAGAACTTGCTACATGCCGTGCCACGCTTTGGCGCTGCTCTGCTGCAACTTACCAGGTACGGAGACGTAAATCTCCAAAATCTTCATCTTAATCTTTGCACTGTCAGATAACAATTATTTCCGGGCGAAAATGTTCATTTCAGACTCACTAAATAAAAGAAACAGTACATTGACGAGGAGATTTTTCCATGAAGTGTTGACAGAATCTTTATACTGAAAACCACTGCCCTTGACCACTCACCTGACGGAGCTCCTCCTTTAGAGGTGCATTGAAAACATTGAGAGCTGAAATTAAAATGTTTTTTATTTTAGTGTCTGATTGTCTGCTGCTAAAACAGTGCCTTAGCAGATGTCCAAATATTTTTTTTTACTGCTTTAATTTGATGTCAAAATATTGCAGCTGATGTGAACATTATTACCAGTGTATAGTTTTCAGTCACTCACACAAACTAGACCTTCTGTGCATCTTAATATAAATACATTTTGACTGTTTTTATTTCAGGCTGCTGAAGGAGTTACTGACAGTAAACTTTCTACCTTTGGAAGCAGGGTGGGTTTTCCTGAGTATTAACTAACTAATAAATGAAGCACATGGACAAATTATAACTATAAATCAGTGTTGATCAGTAACTTTTCACCATTACAACTGTCTACAACCATAAAGGCCTATAAGCCCTTTTTGTGGATAGCAGACCTCCCACTTTGCAACAGGGTATTATTATTATCAGACTTCAGTGGCAAAACAGTCAATTTTTGTGTTTTTCTTTCTTCAGTTTTACCAAATTAGCTGCAGTATTACTGAACTCTCATATAAACTATTGTAACGAAGTTTAAAGAAAAGAAAATTGTACAGAAGTTTCTTTGTTTTTGGTTTCTTTCAGCTCCTCATACACGCTGGCAAATTTTGAAAATTTGGTGAACTACAAGAATGTTCAAGCTGATAAAACCCTGGAAAAGTTCTTCAAGTGAGTACTGACTTGTGTTTGTGGTTAATAAATAAGTTCCATACTGTTGAAGAGGTTGAATTGTAATAAAGACTACTTCACTTCGCTTACTTTCCCTTAAAGAGCTACTTAGGTGTCGAAACATCTGTGTGTTAAAAGCAAGGGGAATTGATAAAGACTGGGATAGTCTGAATTGCTTACCTAAATTGTGAAAACATTGCAGTGTACTAAAACCAATATTGTACATTTCATGAGAGTATACGAAAACAAAATATTTCTGTCCCTTCCACTTTGCCTGTTTTGACATCAGTGGCTGATGTGTATCCACACAAATGACGCTGCCCTTTGAAATGGTGTTGATGTCAGCCTAACATAAATGCCTTACTCGATGTCACAACTCCCTAATTCATCGTCACACAAGGAATATTATCATGTCAGGACGTGAAAATTTTACTGACGCAGCCGAAGATTTTGCTTTTCAAGGAGTCTTCAGTTTTAGGGGTTAAACAGTGTTATTCATCAAAATCCTATTGAAACATGGTGTTATTCTTACTTTCATATTATCGTAATATTTCTACGCAGTTTGTAGTCTGACCGGAGTGGCACTTTAAATTTTGGCAGATGATTGTCATGGGTACATGTATCATCTGTTTGTCCTATGCTGTTGTAAACATCAAATTCCTACAACAAGTTTTTAAGTGTCTCGGAATAGTTCTGCTTAAGGTCAGCATGGCCTGGTTCGCGGGTCAAGTCAGTAAAGTTGCCAAGATAAAGAACTGTCTTTCCTCCAGATCCTGACTTTGTATGTTTAGCTACAATTAGAAACACTGTTTAGTCTCTCTGCCTTTCTGAGAGTCAAGCAAATTTTTTATTAACATCGGTAGGTAGGTCCAATTTTTGGCATCCTGTTTTTTTAACTTGGATTGGTCAGTTACGTTCTTGACAATCCTGTTTGAAAGAAATGCCCATTCCCTTTATTAGGTGCTTTAATGCATGATGACATTGACATTTTTCTGTGTGTGGAGCCCATTGCGAATTTGTGCTTGTTTCATTTTGTGACAGGGCTAAACAGCTGGGGATTTGAACACTGTTACATTTTACAAAAACATGCTAATTTTAACAGACACCTGTACAGTACCATACTATGTTTTCATGCACCTGAGCTAATGGAGATTGTGTGACTCTGTTCAGGTACTGTAAGCTAACGGTAGATGTGACAGCTGAGGAATCGTTCAAGCGTCTGTCTTACTGTGAGGAACAAGTCAAGAAGAAGACCGTGTTGTGAGTTTGGTGTTCGTTAGCATAACTATGCTTTCCGATCAAATAGCAGAACATCCATTGTTCTTATTAGCCTGCTGGACAAGTGTATGATATTTAATTATTTATTGTTATAAAGTTGACCAGTTAAAATTGAAAGAGATAGGTTATAAGGCACGTGTACATCTCTGTTCTGAACCTGATCACATTTGTGGAAGTAAGCTAATCAAACGAGGTATTAAGAGGCCAGCAGATGAATAAACTAAAACTATCTGCAATGGTGGAAAATATTTGTGACTTTGTGGTCATTGGTTTTTTGTGCATGATTTCTTGATTAGACATACCGTGATGTGATTGTGTTTTATGCCTTGCTACTGATGCCTTCTTGTGTCATGGTCGTTGCTTGTCTTCCACAGCTCTAAAGACTCTTTGCACCTACAGCGTTTGAAGAAGGAACAAAGGGAAGAAAACTTGCAAAAAGCCAGGACTGAAACTGGGTATGTGATATCTTCATATTGATTTATTTTATTTATTTGATTGGTGTTTTACTCCGTACTCAAGAATATTTCACTTATACGATGGCGGCCAGCATTATGGTGAGAGGAAACCGAGCAGAGCCCGGTGGAAACCCACAACCATCTGTAGGTTGCTGGCAGACTCTTCATATTGACATTTACTCTAAAGATGTATGCACTGTTTTAATTAGTTTAATCGGCAAATTTATTAACTAGTGGGGCTTTGCTGACTTAGTTAGTTAAAGAGCTGACTCACTGCAGCTATCCGACAATTGGCCATTCAGGTCACATGTGTAAATTTAGCTTGCGCCGTTTCAACAGTGGCTTTAAGGCATGCGATTTTCCAGCCACATGTATCTTACCTAGGTTTGTGGTTTACAACCATGCATTCTGGTTTCCTCCACATATAAACCAGGCCCCAGTTTCATGAAACGCACTTAGCTAAGTATTCCCTCAACTGCCTTGACAACATATGTTGTACAGATAGGTGGTGCACCCAATTAGCTTAGGCATGTTATGATTATTTAGCACTAAGTATGCTTCATGAAACCACTGTCATATCAGTGAAACATTCTTCAGCTTGGCATCAAACACTGATCAGAATTAATCTGATTTCCTTCTAGTTACCTGTATTTCTCCTGTGTCTGTGTTTTTCAGGAGACTGGGTAACTTTGTGAAGCTGATTGACCATATGGCTGTGGAACAGCTGTTTGTGTCTGTGTGCCTGCTCCTTTGTCAGTCAGTCAATCAGTCAGCCTCTGTATTTCTCCTGTATGTGTTTTTCAGGAGACTGGGTAACTCTGTGAAGCTGATTGACCAAATGGTTGTGGAGCACCTGTTTGTGTCTCTGTGTCTGCTCCTTTGACTGTCAGTCAGTCAGTCTCTGTATTTCTCCTGTATCTGTGTTTTTAAGGAGGCTGGGTAACTTTGTGAAGCTGATCGACCAGATGGTTGTGGAGCACCTGTTTGTGTTTGTGCGTCTGCTATTTTGTCAGTCAGCCTCTATATTTCTCCTGTATCTGTGTTTTTAAGGAGACTGGGTAACTTTGTGAAGCTGATCGACCAGATGGTTGTGGAGCACCTGTTTGTGTTTGTGCGTCTGCTATTTTGTCAGTCAGCCTCTATATTTCTCCTGTATCTGTGTTTTTAAGGAGACTGGGTAACTTTGTGAAGCTGATCGACCAGATGGTTGTGGAGCACCTGTTTGTGTTTGTGCGTCTGCTATTTTGTCAGTCAGCCTCTATATTTCTCCTGTATCTGTGTTTTTAAGGAGACTGGGTAACTTTGTGAAGCTGATCGACCAGATGGTTGTGGAGCACCTGTTTGTGTTTGTGCGTCTGCTATTTTGTCAGTCAGCCTCTATATTTCTCCTGTATCTGTGTTTTTAAGGAGACTGGGTAACTTTGTGAAGCTGATCGACCAGATGGTTGTGGAACACCTGTTTGAGATCTCCAAATGCCAGATGTTACAGTTTGTGGATAAGGTGATGAAATCACGACAGGATGCAGCAGACCAGGAGGACAAAGGCATGATACAAGCTAACCTTGTCTTCACAAAACAGGGTGAGAATTTCCATTCTTTTTGTTAATTCATCACTGTTAAAACTGATTATGAACATGTGGGTGTAGTGTTTGAGAATATTTGTCGAGGATATTACTCCAGAATACTTTTAGAAATAATCCAACTTACTGGGCACACTTTCACAAAACTTTGTAAATCAGTTTCGTGTAACATTTGTTGTAAATCATGTGGCCTTATGGTGCTATAACTTAGACGATGTCTTTTACAAGAAACTTATGAGAAAGTGACTTGACGCAGTTTTGTGAATGTTGCTCCAGGTACTTAAAAATCTGCATCATACTATTACAGTATATGAGCCGGCTCTGACTGATTGAGAGATTAATTAGTTAAAGTTTCTGCTGGAAATCCAATAGCTGTAGACCAGTGAGTTTGCTGATTCAAGCCTACTGTAAATGGCCTAAAATTGCGTCCACAAAGGTCTGTCTCTAGAGTCAAATAAAATGTCATACAGCATTAATTGTGGTGATGAAAATCACTTTTTCCAGCAGGGTGTCATTCAGTGTTCTAAAGAAAGCTCAAAACAATTTCCTAAAACCACTAGAACTCTCAGAATCAGGAAAAATAAGCAGCTTAGTCATAGACGAAATTTTAGGTCATTTAGAGTAGTCCTCACTGGTTTGTGTGTGCCTTCAAGTCAGGTAGTTTTGATATGTACCTGTTAAAACTGAAACGTTCTTAAATATGGGGTATTAATCGTACCAATGATTTATACATGTACAAGCAAAAGTATAACCTCTCTGTTTTCTCTGTTGATCCAAGCTTGATCAGAAAGCTGATACATGTGTGAATGATGTAAACATCTTGGATTTGAATTTGGTTGAGGAGTATAGCCTTTATCCCAGAGCTTTTAACATTGTATTTGTGGTGTGGGTGTTATAAGCCATTATTCAAGTTGAATCAATGAGAAAATGTCATGTACACAAGCCTGCAAATAGTTGGCTGACATTTTTGAAAACACCCCTTTGGACAAAATGGTGTGACCATGTAGTCCATGTTATTTAGTACTGGACAAAGATCTCTTGGAGCATACCACTTTTGCCATAGGGGTGTTTTCAAAAATATCAGGCACCTATTTGCAGGCTTGCATACAATTTCCATTTCTGTTATTGTGTGTTGTCATCCTATCATAGAAGAATCGCTTGTAACTGCAGTCATGACATTGTGGGAATATGTAAAGCTTAACAAGCAGCACATGGAATGTATTTGTTTTAGGAGTGCTGGGGTTGTCTCCCTCTAAGGAGAGGATCTTCAGCGTCATCACAAGCACGCTGACAAACATACCGGGTATTCTGTGTGCTCAGGCCATGCCCATGGACACGACTCCTGCGTTTACAGACCGGGATGACCAAGCCTCAGTGTTCTCCTCACCCACCAAATCCACGGCCAGCCTCATCAAGGTTTTAGAACAAAAGTAAGCAATGAAGTTTCTGTAAATTTGTTAGGGACTTGGTAAGGTGTGCAAGTAAGGTGGGGCAGATATGTGAGTCGAGGTGAGGTGAGATGCGTGAATGAGGTGAGTTACATATGTGAGGTCAGGTGACATGCCAGAGTGAGGTGAGATGCATGAATTAGGTGGGTTACCTATGTGAGGTCAGGCGATATGCGTGAGTGAGGTGAGATGCATGAATGAGGTGGGTTACATATGTGAGGTGAGGTGACATGCATGAGTGAGGTGAGATGCATGAATGAGGTGGGTTACATATGTAAGGTGAGGTGACATGCCAAAGTAAGGTTAGATGCATGCATGAGGTGGGTTACATATGTGAGGTCAGGCGACATGCGTGAGTGAGGTGAGATGCATGAATGAGGTGGGTTACATATGTGAGGTCAGGCGACATGCGTGAATGAGGTGAGATGCATGAATGAGGTGGGTTACATATGTGAGGTGAGGTGACATGCATGAGTAAGGTGAGATGTATGAATGAGGTGGGTTACATACGTGAGGTGAGGTGACATGCATGAGTGAGATGAGATGTATGAATGAGGTGAGTTACATATGTGAGGTGAGTTGACATGTTAAAGTGAGGTGAGATGTATGGATTAGGTGGGTTACATATGTGAGGTGAGGTTGTTGTGATGAGATTGCAGTGTTAAGGACACTTGGAAGGGCAGGTCCATTTCTAAATCCAAGCAGGGAAGTTCATACATTGACAAAGCTGTTGGGTTTCTCCCTTTAAACTTCATGCAACACAACATGATCTTGGCTCTCCGATTTCTCATGTATAAGTGTTGTACAGACAGTGTAAATTAGGTCAAAGCTTGTGGTGTATGATGAGGCTAACTTGGAGGGGGGGGGGGCTTTCAGTGAACTTAGTCAAATATGTACAATGTATCCACACTTCTTCTGAGGTTTTTGGATTGCACATCCCAAATTCCCTTTATAATAGGGACATGTTATCCATCTTATGAAGGAAGAATTCTCTACATCATAAACACTGCTGTGTTTCCATTAGAAAATATCAGACACATTTATTACATTAACAGTAAAACAGATTTTTCAGTATTGATTTTATTTTTCTAGGTTTGGGAAAAACTATTAGATGGACAGGTTTTGGTTACACTCCTGTGTACTACCCCTATGTGCAGGATATGAAAATGTTAGCATAAATTGTTGACCTGAACTGGTTAATTTTATTGAGAGCAAATGGCAGATGCATTATGCACTGTCTTAGTATGCATTTTTCATATACATATTTATCACATATATGCTTTATTGTTAATAATAATAATAGTTATAATAATCTGTGATTATTTAATTTGAGGATTGATAAATAATGTGGTGATCAAGAGGAGGGGGGGGGTGTATATTGGATGGTCATGCGGGGGCTGTGTGCACTGGCTGATTTTCATTTGTACTCCCTGTCAGTCAAATCCTGGCTAACAAACTGGCTAAAAGTCACAAATAACTGAAGGTTCCTGACGGAGATGAGGTGCAGGGGTAAGGTGAGGTGCATGGATGATTTGAGGTACATGTGCGAGGTGAGGTGAGAGGAGTCGCATGATTGAGGTGTTAGGCATGGCTGAGGTGAGGAGAAACCCAGGAGTGAATGGAGGTGCACCATTGTCCTCCACCTTATTTAATGACTCATTCTTCACTTAAATAGGCACAAACATTCACATAAATGAATACTCTTTAGACATTCTTATCTCTCCATATTATTCATCTTTGGCATCCTTCAGAATAATCTTTTTGTTTTGTGATCAGATTGTGATTTATCCTGATATTTCTATTTTATTTATTCACTGTCATGTGAAGGTGACATTTTGTTTCTGTATCATCTGGGACCTCCGTGGCCAGGCTGTGATCAAAGCACAATGACACAGGTGCCGCTTACCAATGCGGTGTCTCTGAATTCAAGTGCATTCTGTGTCTGTGAATTCAAGCTGGCCTCCTCTCCAGCCATACATGGAAAGATCCACCAGCAACCTGTGGATGGTCATGGGTTTCCCGCACGGTTTCCTCCCTGCTAAAACATTGCCTGCTGTTGTATAAGTGAATTATTCTTAAGTACGGTGTAAAACAGCATAAATAAATAACTAAACTCTTTTTCGATCATCTTGGTGACATCGTGGTACATGTGTATTGAAATGCATGTAACACAAATACTTCTCTATGAGAAAAGAAGAGGCCTTTGTAGCTTATTGACCCCTGACCAGTGAGGTGGCTGGTTTATATCCAGCTCTTGCTTGATTACTCGTTTTTTTTTAATCAGAAGTTTTTCTGTGAAAGTGTGGATTATTGTGGCCGATCCAGTCCAGTTTCCACCCGTACAAGTAATTTTTCAGTTCATTGTAAAATTTCAGATAAATTGTTAAAATAAATTACACATAAGTAACCCGCCAGATCACCCAATTAAACTTCCATCTTGTTTTAGACGGAAGAAATCCTTGGCGATGACCCCAGCCACGGCCATCACAACTGGCCCAGGATCTGAGGCAGACATCACGGCTAAGGTGGCTTCATTTACTGAGGCAGGGGTCGAAACTCAGAGTGAGGCTACTTCTCATTTGACCAAATCTGCAGCCCAACCAATAGCCTTGTTGGAAGAAGAGGAAAAAAGTGAAATTGACATCCCTGATCTGCCTCGATGGGGTGAGTGATGATGGACAGATGTGGAGGCAAGGATGGACTGAAATAGTCGTTCACCTTCATGAAACATACCCAGGTTAAAAGTTAAAAGCAGGCAAAAAATTATAGCGCTCCTGGAGATCTCTTAGACATCTTGTATACAGCTTGTAGGGTATTTATAGAGAACTCCTGGACAGACAGCCCTTCAGAGAAGTTTGGGAGGACAAGATGGCCATTACAAAAAAAATAAATAGGTATTTTGTGGCATTTACTTGCCTCTAAATACCTGCATGTGCATTTTAGGTCGTTTTCAGTAAGTTTACTGAGTCATTTTTATTCCTCAGCTTGTTGGTTGGCTGGGCATTTCTGTTTTCTGACAGTGGATGTTTTTCATTTTCTGTCGACAAGTCTGATTGATGAACTATCCCTGGTTCCTCATAACCCTAGTTTTAAAATTACAAGTACCAGTAATACAGATACTATTTTTGTGTTTGTTTAGCTGCACCCACAAAAGAGGAGGATGAGATGGGCGTGGCCACTCCTGACCTGGTGATTAAGACAGACCCCTGTCTGATTGTGGAAGGGGAGGGGTTTATGGGCCAGTATGAGCCACTGTCCAGAGCCAACTTGGAAGACAAACTCAGACTAGAGTAATCTCCCTTTTTTATGTGCAGCTTGTTTTGGGGTTATTTTCATAAATTTATTCATTCAGGTTTACATTTTTGTTAGTTTGTCAATGCACCGATTGCATTTTTGCAATTGTAATTGCATTGTTTTTAATAGAAATTAAATTTTGGCACAGTATCTTTGGTCCAAAACAATTCATTCACATTTGCGCAAGACCATCCTTAAAAATTTGTTTGTTGTCCATAACTAGACGGACCTTTCAAGAAAGAGCCCTATTTAAAAGCTTTTATTGGCATTTTGATAAAAGTTTCCCTTTTATTTTGCTGTCCATGTTAATGTCATTAAAATCCCTATCTTTTTCAAGAACCAGAATTATAAAAAGGAGAATTCCCTACAAACCGACCCTTTTTTTTTCTCATAGGGTCAGGTTACATCCAACAAACAATTTTTTAAGGATGGCCTAATTTTCAGACCTTCTGGGGTTGAAAAGGTTTTTAGCTAATCTCAAAAAGTCGTGAAACTGACCAACTTCTTATTTTTGGCATTTTTGAAATAACAAGGCAGCATGAGTGTTGAAGACAACTTGTTAATGTAACAACTTCCGCAGCTGTTCTACCAGCCTTTATGTATGCCTCTGCAGAGTTTCGTTGAATTGTTCTGACCTATATAAAAAACCATTGTATTCCTGCAAAGTGTGTGGAGATCTGTAAAGTAGGTCCCAGTTTGTAATATATTATAGTCTATTCCTCAGGAGAAACATTTACTCTGTTGAAGGTGATTATCGCAAGGTTAGTTTTAAAATATACAAAAGATTTTGCAGTATATCAGAGTCATATTTTATTTTGTGTATTGCTAACTTGAATTACTTCTAAACCTCATTCTTACAACCTCCTGTTGTTGTTGACAGTAAGGAGTACCTGGATGCTCTGGACCTGACAACTGAGATGTTAGAGGCAGCCATGTTGGAGGTAGATCAGTACTGTGAGGCCAATGCCTGGCTCAACCAGATACATCAGTTCACAGCCAAATGGACAGAGCGCTCCGTCAGAGAGTTCAAGGGCCTGGCTGCCTTCACCATTGAGGTAAGGTTCTTTTCACGTAACAGTTACAGCCATAAGAAACTTACATTGGTGATGTGCTGTCATAGATGTTGTGATCGGCATACACAGCAAAACTTTCCGAGCATGTGAGCGAAAAGGTCCCAGTATAGTGCCAGGTGTTTTAACCTTGTGATGCAGCTGTATGGTTCTGCACGGCTGATGCAGTAAGGTACTGTGTTCCTTCACGACAGCAGCAAATTACTACACTGCACAGAGCTGCTGAACAGTCCTGCACAGTTTTTTAATCTTTCTCAACTGTACTGTACAGTTTTTGAACCTTTCTAAATGGTATTGCACAGTTTTTTTAACCTTTCTCAACTGTATGGCGTAGTTTTTGAACCTTTCTAAACTGTATTGCACTTGATGGTAAACACAGAGAGAGTCTTGTAGTTGCTCCCACTGTTATAGATTTAATACGTTAACAATTCCAGCTGATGAAAGTTCATTAAAAAAACATGGCAGAATAAAAATTGTCGTAGTTGATGGAAAAATTACTTTGAGACTATTCTCATCAAAGAAAGCGGTAACATCTTCTCAGATGCGATGTTTTGGCACTTGGGTTGGAAGGAAAAATTATGGAAAAAGTAAGTTAATGTCTTCTTTGACAAAATACAAAGTTAACTACACAGAATGTCTTGAAAAGAAAACGAAATCCATAGGATATTAGCAGCTTGGGAGATAGATGTTCAGTTAGCATGAACACTTTATAGCATTTATTAATTATGTGTTTTCACAAAGGTTTACTGTCAGTTCCACTTGTGTTGACAACCTTTTTGCTTGAGTTAATACTTGTACATTGTTATCATCTCCTATCACATGTTGACCCTGTACAGCAAAAGTTGACAGAGATACGTCAGTGGTCGGATAGAATCCGTGCGTTTGATCAGAACTACCTGACGGAGAATGGCCTGATCTACATAGACTGTGTGACCATGCACTCTTCGCTGGTGCCTTCCCTGGAGACGATCTACCAGCAGCTTGTTACTTTTGTGGCCGATGAGGCAAAGCAACTGGCGAAAGACTTCTGCAAGGACATAAGCTTCTTCATCTATGTGAGTACTTTTTAAGTTAAAATGCTTTAGCTGTGGTTGTTTCACTGCTGACTTCTTTTTTCACATGTGTATGTGTTGGTTTTGATAAGTAATGACCTCGTAACTGCTTGCCACATCTTGCGGGAATGGTGAAATAATGCCTGTAGTCTATACATTACATTCTCAACTTTAATGCATGTATTTGTGAATGTTGGCTTCATTTTGTATATGATCTTTTCAATGCAAGAGGTAATTTGTATGGATAACTCTCACAGTTTAAAATTTGATGTAATATAATCTTCTCTGGATCATGCCATACCTTGTTTTGGGAGAAATCTTTACTGATCCTTTGGTAGAGCTCTCCTGAAAGATAACTGACCCTTCACTGTCATGGCAAGTCATGTGTTCAAATCCAGCTTTTGCTGGTTCCATTGTAACCTATGGAAGCCAGATGAGGACATCTTACCCCATGCCTAGCGGGTTGAGACCCAGAGGATGTTAACATTCACACGCTGTTTGCGCTGTCCTCATGGAGCACAGCGGGTTGAGACCCAGGGCATAAGGATGTTAACATTCACGCACGATTGCGCTGTCCTCATGAAGCACAGCGGGTTGAGACCCGGGGCATGAGGATGTTAACATTCACACGCTATTTCCGCTGTCCTCATGAAGTGCAGCGGGTTGAGACCCGGGGCATGAGGATGTTAACATTGTTGCGCTGTCCTCGTGAAGCACAGCGGATTGAGACCCGGGGCATGAGGATGTTAACATTCACACGCTATTTGCGCTGTCCTCATGAAGCACAGCAGGTTGAGACCCAGGGCATGAGGATGTTAACATTCACGCACGATTTGCGCTATCCACATGAAGCACAGCAGGGTGAGACCCAGGGCATGAGGATGTTAACATTCACGCACGATTTGCGCTATCCACATGAAGCACAGCGGGTTGAGACCCAGGGCATAAGGATGTTAACATTCACGCACGATTTGCGCTATCCCCATGAAGCACAGCGGGTTGAGACCCAGGACAATATTATGTTAACATTCACGCACGATTTGCGCTGTCCTCCTGAAGCGCAGGACGAGATGTCCTCATCAGACTTCGACAGTAGTCTTACATTAAAATGTTTTTTTTTCTGCTATTTAACCAAGTGTTTTGGTTTGCTGAAGCTTTTCTGTATGCTTACCTCTACCCATGAACTTGACAGCAACCATACACGTAGAAGTAAAATATTACTGTTTTTGATGTAAAACACTAATACTCAGTAAGGATTAAGAACAAGCCAAACATACTAGATTAAACCTGCACAGGCAGTGGGTGTTGTCCTTTTATTGTATGTCTGTGACAAGGCCGCTAAATCTGATTGTATATTAATGGTTCGATTTTCATGAAACTAGCTGAAAGGACATGACCTCTAATCTGATAGCTGACCTTATCTCAAGTCTACTCCAAAAGGTGACATCAACTGTAATCTGTATTTCAGACGCTGAAAGACAAGAGGAAGACAGTGGAGGCTTTTGCCAGCTATGCCAAGAGTTTCAACGAGTATAAGAACAGCACGTCTCAGTATCAACAGCAGTTGGATTACATCAAGTCTCTCTATGAGGTGCTGCAGTCGGTCGAACTCTGTGGACCATATTGAACAGGCTGAAAAACACTGAATATTGAACAGGCTGAAAAACAGTGACTTCTCTGATTGTTATATGTTTACATTCTGTATGAATATACATGTAGTACTGCACCTGTATCTGTGTTTGATGTGGCAATATGACAGTTAGAGGCTGTTTTCTTGTTGATCCACCAACTAGCTTATCAAAGTGCAAAAGCATAGAAACTCCGAATAAAGAAATGTATCGCATGGTTGACGTTCTCGATATTTCGACTAAGCTTTACTTGTCATCTTCAGGAGACTTCTTTTATGCTTTGCACAATAGAGGCTGTTTAGTAGCTAAAAGGACTGTGTGACATCATTGTTCTTCATCCTGTTCAATATGGTCCATAAATCCACTATATAATCAAAACATATGAATGGGTTTAGTTTGGTGGGAAAAAAATCTGAAAAAAAATCATTGAAGGTGTATTTCCAGATACAGTGTTTTATGCTCTTTTCGCTCACCACAACTTCATTTTTGAGGTGTCTGTCTCTTTGAGGTACTGTAAATGGGAGCATGTGTTTGTCATGTTTGTATGTGATCAGGTATAAATGAGAGCATGTGTTTATCATGTTTGCGTGGGATCAGGTATAAATGAGAGCATGTGTTTGTCATGTTTGTATGTGATAAGTATAAATCAGAGCATGTGTGTGTCATGTTTGTGTGGGATCAGAACATGTGTGTGTCATGTTTGTGTGGGATCAGAGCATGTGTGTGTCATGTTTGTGTGGGATCAGAGCATGTGTGTGTCATGTTTGTGTGGGATCAGAGCATGTGTGTGTCATGTTTGTGTGGGATCAGAGCATGTATGTGTCATGTTTGTATGGGATCAGAGCATGTGTATGTCATGTTTGTGTGGAATCAGGTGTAAATCAGAGCATGTGTGTGTCATGTTTGTGTGGAATCAGGTATAAATGAGAGCATGTGTGTGTCATGTTTGTGTGGGATCAGAGCATGTGTGTGTCATGTTTGTGTGGGATCAGAGCATGTGTGTGTCATGTTTGTGTGGGATCAGAACATGTGTGTGTCATGTTTGTGTGGGATCAGAGCATGTGTGTGTCATGTTTGTGTGGGATCAGAGCATGTGTGTGTCATGTTTGTGTGGGATCAGAGCATGTGTGTGTCATGTTTGTGTGGGATCAGAGCATGTGTGTGTCATGTTTGTGTGTTATCAGGTGATCCGGATGAGCTATCGCCAGCTGACAGGTGAGGAGGAGAAGCTAGAGGAGAGCATGTGGATGGCTTGGGAAGCCTTCCTCTACCAGATGCAAGCCGCGGCCGAGTTTGTCAACACACAGACCCCACTTTTCAGCCAGGAGCTTGAGGATACCTACACGGTAAGTGTAGACTCTGATCACTTTGTGCCTGTAATTAATCCATGTTTATATGGCAGGGTCAAAATTAACTACAGAATGGTAGCCATAGGATCAACTGAGGACCTTTGAGATCTCTACTGGTCCTTCCCAGTATTCAGTGGCTCTTTAGCCAAAGCAAAGAAAAACTCAGTCAAGATGTTCAGTCTGCGATTTATTTTCATTGAAATGGGTAACATCTAGTAGAAGCCATATTTGTTAGATCAATTGTTTGTTTACAAATGTGCCACGGTCAAGATACAGTCATGGGTCATTATTCAATTAAATAAGACCATTTTGAACCAGTGTTTCCCTGGCACAACCCAAACTCCACTGACCCTCAGGACCAGCTGACTAGGAATTGTTCTAGACCTGTATGGGTACTGAAATGGAGTGCAGTTGAGGATTGATTTAAGTTACTGATTCTGAGGACTCTGGTAATAAAATCTGAACCTGCAAATTATGTTAGTGCCCGTTCTTTAAGGTCTCTGATGCCTACATGTGGTAAAATCATACATATAGATTCTGAGATGAGCATGTGTTTTCCTTTCCAAATTCCAACATCGTGACAAAATTAACCGATGACGACCCTTTTTCTGGTGATTTTTGCCATTTCTTGGCAAGGCTGAGAAACCTGACTGCCTTTGCATGAGTAAAATATACTTTTGTACAGCATTCCATCAAGTAAACAAAAACCTTTCTGAATTATTATTTGGTGACGCAAAGTCATACTGTCATAATAAATAGGGATGTAACTCAGCTTTTCATTCAGCCCAATTCAAGAACCACCTGTCCTGTACTATTAGCTGTTCTGTAAATTCTCTCACCTGTCAGCACTTTTTCATCAATAATGCAATACTTAACTGTGTATTTTCTTGACAGTCTCCTGCACCGTTTCTTTAGGACACAGAATACTAATTGCCATACACAAGCTTGCACTTTTCAGTCTTTTTCACACTGACATTGAAAGGGTTTTTTTTCTTTGTATACTGTATTTTTAAGTCCTTACATAAGACTGTCACACTTTCATATTTTAGATTCTCATTGTTCTCACACAGTCCTCAGCTACATGTATGCATGTATACGGTCTGAGTTTGACACCTGTTTTCTAAGCTCATGAAGTCTGTCTGTAATCTGCGCATGACAGCACACTCTCATTTACAATTTGTGTTTTGAAGTACGTGTGTTACAAGTTTTACATGTTTTTTTCTGTACAATCATCTATGCTTTTATAGCGATATTTGGAGCTTGTATCGGCAGCATCCATAGGTTTCTCTCATTTGTTACTTACAAGTAGTTTTAGTTAGTGTGGTAGTTCCTGGCAAAATCTTAAAGGAAATTCATTACTTTCAGACAAAATATGCACATGTAATAAATAATACATTTTTTCTTCCCTGTTTGATAGCTTCATTAATGTAACCAATTTCCTTTTCTATGTACTCACCTCCCTTTTTTAATGTAGCGCCTCAAACATGCCAAAACCCAGAAGCAGCAAAATGAGGCCGTTCAACCTCCCAGCAGAGTTATGGTAAAACCAATGGGGAAACTGAATACATACGCAAATATATATATGCAGTACTTATGCTTGCAGATGTGAATGATATGCTACAAGTACTTGGTGGTGGTGTGCTTTGTTTTAATATTTTTATGAGAACTTGTGAAGTAATTAAGCTGCTTATAAACCAAAACCACCTAGCGCGAATGTTACAAAGGATGACACTCAAGAACAAAGCAGATAAATGGGCTGTTACAGCTTGACCACTAATTATTTCGGAGAATGTCAGGTCAAGTGTTTGAATGACTTTGGCTTGTGCTTTTTTTTGGCGCACGTACTACATGGCGAGTTGGTTTTTGCTTACTAGCTTTTAATATGATAAAAATAAAGTCATATGATATATAATTAAATCTGTTAAAATATGTGTAGAGTAAGGCTTGGAATTCTTCAGAAAAATTATACCATATTGACTTGTTAAAGGGATGCTTTTCATTCATCCACCAGGCTTCTGTGTTAGGTTTTGTTTTATACAAGGGAACATTACAACAGATATTTGACCCCATGCCCACACCAGCCCACTGACATGCTTCAGATTCTTTGAAATCCATCTGTTTGACCCAGTCTTAATTTTATTAATTAGCTCGCTGCCTCAGCTATCAAATGCATTCCCCTGGAGGACTTACTTTTCACCAATATTACAAGTTCGAATCCTTCTGCCACCAATTTGGCCGCAGCTTTATGTCAGGAGGTTTGCCAGGTACTTTGCTGTTCTGGTCCAGCGTTTCTCTCTGGACTCTCTTGCAGGTATGGTGAAGGCTTAAGGCACTAGACTAGACTGTATAACAGTAACATAACTAAGCTTGTGTCACATGACAAAATATATTTTGTTCAAAGTCTAGACTGAGGACTTTTTAGCGCAGACATGTGTACAATGAGGATGGCTTTGCTTGTGAGAGGCAGTATACTTACTATGAAAATATTCATGCCTTGGATACTTATATACACATGCTAACTTTCAGCACCTTCCTCATATTATTCATTATAAAGAGATCTGCAATTAACAGCATGGCTTCTATTTCCACCTGTACCCAATCCCTGTGTCATGGGCTTGTTAATTAACATGTATTCTAATTATTCTAATTTTTTGGGACACCTGATCTGCCCATTTTAGCTAACGTACATGTAACTGTATAAACGGGGAGAAAATGTTTTCTGCCACTTTTTCTTCCTTAGGCTTAGATTGTTGAAAATTGCAGACAAGATTTCACTCAAAATAATTCTTTATATTTTTCTGAGTACATGTTTATCTACAGTATAAGTGTATACTCTTACATATTATACCAGTACATGAGTACAGAGAATGGCCTCAAAATTTAGAGGCAAATTAGAGTTTTGATACTTAAAACTTACATATTTTCATTAGGATAGCATTCTCCCTCCCAAACAATCCTGAAAACAACCTTCTTAAACTCAATAGAATTCTCAAAACTTTGCCAAGGACGAAATTTTAGGTCGCTTAATGGGACATTTGGCTGCATTGGTCACTGTATACCCGTATATGATTTTAAACAAATCGCTGTACACAATAATATATGTGTATGTACATGTGTGTTTGGTATGCGATCAGGTTGAGGAATGCCTCGTCTGTGGGATGTATGCTAATGGAACGCATGTAGCTATATAGCTCGATATAAACTTGTAATATGTGTGTATTGTCTTTGTGCTTTATGTTGCTTCATCAAACCATTAAATGCATGTTCCAGCAGCAAGTAATCTGTTTCACCGCAAGTTTAGCTTTATTTCAAATGACACATTTTCCTTGATTTTTGGTTGATTCGCCCATCTTTTATGGCCACTGGATTTTTTTTTATGAGTTTTTTTTTATTTCAAAGGATAAGTGCTGACTTCAAAAGTATGATTTTGATACCTTCATGGTAATTCTTAATATGCATTTCTACAGGCCAAACTACAGGTGAAATGCAGTATGTAAACTTGTCTACACTAAGTGAATAATGCATGCATGTGACTGGCATTAGGTTCATATGCCAGACCTGGTTCTGTGAACTCCTCAAAGATTATTTTTTTTAAAAATGTTATCATTATACCATTGTACATAATTTTTGTTTTTCCCAATTTTTTTTGGTGGACAATATGAATTGCTTCCTAACTCCTAACTCCTGTTTACAATATTAATGTATCATATCATCTTTTATATGTCATTCATTAAATTAAAAAGCCAGTTGACACTCCTGTGTAAGTGTAACTAGATTCATTCTGATAGCCTTTCTTCATACCGGTGTTTAGCTTTTGTATTTTTGTTTCTTAGAAGAAATATTTTCACATGTCTGTTTTTTAATCTCTGAGAATCAATCTGATGATATTATACTGTATGTCTACCAGGTGTTGGAGAAACAAGCTTATGAATTGACAGAGCAGGGAACTGGTGGCAAATTCCTGGACCCTGCCGAGAAACCAACGGCCATCCTGGCGGATCTCAAAGAGGTGGGTATAAGATGGGTCCCTGGGCTCTGCCTGGTTGTCATCATATGAGTGAAATATTGTTGAATATGGCTTTAAACCCCAAGTAGATTAAAAAGTATATATCAGAGGGATCATAATTTGCAAAATACAAACTGTCACAATACAGTAAAATATATATACATTATGAAAGGTTCACTTGTAACGAACTATGCTATATTTCAGCTTGGGATCTCTGTCTCCCAAGGCATTAGCACACTAGCACAGTGCAATGACCCAAGAGTTAATTCTCACCAATGCGGTCGCTCTGAGCTCAAGTCCAGCTCCCACTGACTTCAGTTCCTATCGTACAAAGGAAGGGCCGCCAGGAACTTGCATATGGTCGTGGGTTTCCCTCGGCTCATCCCGATTTCCTCTCACCATAATGTTGGTCATCGCCATATAAGTGAAATTTTCTTAAGCATGGAGTAAAACACCAATCAAATAAATAAATATATTTCATCTTAGAGATCTGCCATCTTTTGGAATTACTTTGTGTGGAAAGTTCCTGTGATCATCCATCACTCAGCCCTTGAGATGCCCACAGACCTCAACTAAGGTTTACTTTCTCTTTATGCAAGTAGCCCCGGTACAAAGGGCCATCCATGTTTGATGTTCTGTGTGTTGCAGATTCGGCTGCAGTTCTTCTCTGTGCGTGAGCAGCTGACGGACGCAGCGTGGAGAAGGGAGGCAATCAGCGGGGAGCCGTATGACCTGACCTTCCTCAGTCAACTCACCAAGAGGCTGGACGTGCGCTGTGAGCTGTGGAAGTACGTGGAGGTCTCCATGCTGGCTATTCAGGACTGGAAACAACTCCCTTTTAAGAAGGTCTGGCTCTTAGGTGGAACAAGAACTACTGTCTTGATCTAGATCCCCAATTTAGATCCCCAAAATGCAGTTTCAGAGGCAAATAAGTGCCATAAAATGAATGAATGAAACCTTTTAAGAGGGTAACTCTGTCAAATTTACAATCTTCTCTCCCCAGAGGCCCTCTATATTAGCATCACAGTAAAAGGTAGAAACAGTATATGTACACTGACATTTTAAAAACATGAAAACAGTCAGTAATGCATTGCTGCAGTCATGAACATCAAAACAGTCAATAATCAGTATGTCAAATTGCCCTGAACACGCAAGAAAACAAAACAAATAGCTAAGCTCTGCCATGATTTGAACTTCCACCCAGTGGCTTGGCTCTACTAGCAATTTAATTTGGCTTTTGACGTCCACACTTGCAATCAGGTAAACTGGCCTACGGCTGGTACACCAAGGTGATACACCTCGCCCTTGTTATAACGTTTCATTATAACAGACTTCATTACGTGGGAAGACCTGTCAGAAACCTGCGAATGGTCGTGGGTTTCCAACAAGCTCTGCCCGGTTTCCTGCCACCATAAAGCTGGCCGTCATCACATAAGTGAAATATTCTCGAGTAAGCAGAAAACACCAATCAAATAAATAAATAAATAAATAACAGACATATAACACACGTCACTTATAACACAGTGGGCAGATTTGTTCTACAACAACAGCAGTGTGGGAGAGGTGTAAATCTCTCGGCTTGGCTGTGCAGTTTAACAGCTGACAGTTTTCCCTATATTTTAATATGTAAAAAATAGGAAGAAGTTCTAAAATACAAATGTGGGAAAACTTTTGATAAGAGCGAAGTTTTGGTATGAAACAAATCAAAAGAGAACAACATGATAAAAACTTGATTTAAAGAGCTACTTTAGTGTCAGAACCTCTGTCTTTAAAGGAGATAAACTGAATTGCATTGTAAGTGAAACTTGCTGCAGTGCATTAAAGCTGGTATTGTATGTTTTGGAGAACACAGAAACAAAATTTTTCTCTCCTTTTCACTTTGCCAGGTGTAATGTTATGCAAGAACACATGAGTTAGCCAATTGCAGACGTATATCCATCATTTTAATATTTCTACCCAGTTTCTGTTGGCTGGGAGTGGCACTTCAAAACAAAGAGTGTCTTGACTGTTCAAAACAAAAACAAGTTCTGATCTGTGGTGTTATCAGTGGTTGTGATCACATAGAAAATGGTGAAAACAGTACTGAAGGTGACAAAATTCAATAAAATCTGATGGCATGACAATTGAATGCAATTTTGGTGATGTACTGTACATTTCACATGACACGTGGTTTCTCTTTCAGTTTAGCACCAGAAAAATACTAGAGAAGATGGTGGGATGGTAGACATCTCAAAGCCCTTCTTCCTTCATAGAATATCTTCAGCTCATGCACATTATATATTTCAGTCCCATTAAATATCAGTTTGGTGATAATGTGGATTTGTCAGTGCACTGCGGGTTTCACTTTCAGTTTAACACCAGAAAGGCTCTGGAGAAGATGGTGGAATGGCAGACTGCTGCTGGCCAGCTCAAGGCCCACCTTCCCACAGAGGATGCTGTGCTGGCTCAGTGGTTCAGATCTCTACAAGACTTCAAGACAAAGCTGCCCCTGCTACACAAACTACACCATGAGTCGCTTAAGGTAGGGGTCTGGGTTCACTTTCAGGAACCTTCCTAAGTTCAGTAAATTGCATAAAGCAAAAAACCAGGGAAATGTAAAGGAAATTGTAGTAAATAGAGTAATGTTTGAAGATTTAAGAAAACACCAACTGATAATGTGTTGATGCTCTCGAAGAAACATATGCTTTATTGCCATAAGCTCCCATAGCTGTCAGAGGACAATCTGAAGCTGGCTGAATCTCGTGAATCGGGCTGGTCCCTCAAACTGGGCTCCCCCTCATCTGCGTAGGACATGCTGTTTTCATTCTGGTCTGTTCACTGACCAAACAGCAGTACAGCAGCCAACTGTCCATCGAGTTGTTATGATCAGTGCCATGTAATTTGTTGTCTCGGAACTCAAAAATATCTAAAAAGGAATTGGTGGTCATTTTTATGGCCAATACTTCCCTAGTGTTTTTTTTAAGTCACTAGTGATTTTCTCAAGTTCAACATGGAATGTTTCTTGAAATAAGTCAAACACTGCATATTAAAGTGTATTTATTACATTACGTAAGCAAAACACTTTTACTTAAGTAAAAAGACTTCCAAAGTTTGTAAAACCAGGCCCTGTGGTCTTGCTTATATGTATGTGGCGGGATTAAGCCCAAATCATTCATTCTTTTTTGGTGACTTTTGTAATTAGCTTCAGATCGAACTTTGAATGGTTTGGTGTTGGGTGTTAGTATGTTGGGTGTTAGTATGCTCCATCTACCACTACTGTAGAGGAGTATAGATTTGAGACTAAGTCAAACTGTCACTCTGGTTTCCTCCACAGTTTAAACTGACTGCCATGGTATGTGTGATTTCTGTATTGCGTTAAATAACAGGCAGTAGGATTAAACTGAGATCCACTGACTAACTCAACAACAGTAAACATGATTGGATACAAAATTTACGTTCCCTGGAAAAACTTACATTT
This sequence comes from Acanthopleura granulata, assembly GCA_016165875.1. NCBI lineage: Eukaryota > Metazoa > Mollusca > Polyplacophora > Chitonida > Chitonidae > Acanthopleura > Acanthopleura granulata. The sequence continues at coordinate 10,675,495 of JABBOT010000014.1, forward strand.
CTTATAGGAAAATGAGAAAATTTAAAAAAAAAAAAAAAACTGGATAAGAAATGAAAAGACAAGAATGAATTGGTTGGTCATTGCATTATCCTCACTGGACAAAGATAAAAAAATGATTCAAAAAACTGGAAAAGAAATGGATGCACAAACATAAATCCGTGGATCATTGCATGCAGGAGCGTCACTGGAAGACGATATTCGTGGGCATAGGGGACGTGTACGACCCAAAGAAAGAGCTACTCCTGAGTGACATACTAGAGTACAAGCTTGATGAACAGGTGCAATTCATCGACCAGGTGTGTCAGAACGCGCTTGCTGAGTACGATTTGGAGGTGCAGATCACAAAGCTGGCCAAGTTCTGGAGCGAACGCGAGTTCAAATTGGCCAAACACATTCCTGACAGTGTTTACAGTGATAAAGGTCTGTACTGTGTATATACTGTGTCTTTTTTTTTCCCTTTCTTTGTACCTAATTCTGTGCAAGCAATGATGCAATTTAGGACTAGACACTGGTGTAGCTCTTAACTCTTTTGTTACATAATATTTTACTGTCTGCCTTCTGGGATTCTTCGGCTGTTTTAGGAAAAGGGTTAAGCAATTAGATGAACAGTTAGAATAAAACCCAAACTGAGGAAGACTGACAAGAGGCCACATTTCGTCGGTAGCATGTGATCATTTGCCAACTCTTACACTGTCATTGCTGCTCTTCTTTCACTCTCCATGCTCTCGCTATACTTGCAAGTGGAGAATGACAGGATCTCGTTGTGCAGTTGTCCATGGGAGGGTTGGTCAGTTTGTTTATCTGTTTGTGTGTAGCCTGATGTTATGAGGGAGATATCTTAAAAACTGAGTGTGTACGACTGTTCAAAATTTAATGCACACTTTCTTTAATACCAATCGTCATTATTTTTTGAAGAACATGGCTTTGTAGTTTCAGTTTTGTACAAAATTGTTAAGATTTTGAACATAGTCTTGAACAATGTTTCCTTGGGGTTGCTTGTTGGATGAGGAGAAAGTCGCAGCCAACCAGTTTGTGACCTTCATGGATGTGTTACTCGATTTTCTTCATATTATTGATGCACTGCAAAAGGAGAGCAAGTGCAAGGGGATTATATGTGTAGCAAGCACTCTCGTTTTCAGAATTTTCGATACACAGAGTGTAAAACTCTAAAATTTTTGGTTATAGTAAAAGTGTATTTTTTTATCATTTTTTTTTTCCTTCAGACTTTGAACAAAATAGACGTCAGAGCATACAGAGGCGCAGCAAACTGGAGAAGTTCCGCCAGGAAAGAGCCACAAACATGAAGGGCAGCCTCAAGTTCCTGGACGTGAAGAGTGGAGACCTGTACATCCTGGTGGAGGTGGAACAGCTGCAGTATGAGCTAGAGGTTTGTCACAGCTAGAGGTTTGTCCATGACCGACGGCGTTAGTACAGCAGCGTGGCATGATGACCCAGGTGCCTCTCATCAATGCGGTTGTAGGGTGAAGGTCTGCCAGCAGCCTGCAGATGGTTGTGGGTTTCCACCAGGCTTTGCCTGGTTTCCTCCCACCGTAATGCTGGCTGTTGTCGTATCAGTGAAATATTCTGGAGTACCGCGTAAAACACCAGTCAGATAAAATAAATAAATGAATAAATAAATAAAAATTGGTGATGGAGAGGTACTCAGTATGTGAAAATATCGGACTAGGTCATATGCAGGTGATGAAGATGCTTGTCTTTTAATTGCCACAGGACTGGGCAGGGAGTGTATGGATTCCCTTTCTATCACTTTGATAGAAGCAGTTGATCGCTCTCATGTGGCAGCCATATGTTCAGTTTGTTGAAGAACAGTTATCTTCCACTAGTACATGTGTTCTCCATGATGTGGCTGCAGTATAGACATATGGCAGTTAGCCATAAGGACTCATTCTTCGACCAGTATGTGGTGCATGTGTGCAAGACAAATGGGAAAGATTGTCAGTAAGTTGCCAAAAGTTGGTGGTTTTCCTCCACCCATAACTCATCGTCATTGAGTATGTGAAAAATCCTTTAGTTTAACATTAAGCAACAGTCAAGCAAATGAATAAATCAGTGATGTTGGAATAAGTTTGACCTACATGTATATGTACACTGAAAACGTCTCATCCTATTCACTCACAGGACAGCCAGATAAGTGTACACGCCATGCTGCACTCTCCACACTTGGCTGGTATGGAACAGGAAGTCAAGTTCTGGTCCAAGGCTCTGCACCAGATCCAGGAGATCACAGAGTTATGGCTATCTGCTCAGGAGAAGGTATGTAGGTGGAATGTATCAAATAGGTGAAAATAAGCCATTTTTAATAAATCCAACAGGTTAGCAATAAAGCTGCCAGTAGTAACTGAAAACATCAAGTACAGTAGCCATAGGTCACCTGCTTGTGTGAGACTTCCATTATGCTCTTGTGTGATCTGCCTCGTAAATGGGAGGTCCGCAGTTCAAAACCAAGTCAGGTTCTGCCAAAGACTTCAGAATTGACAATCTGGCTATTGTGCTCAGCCTAAGGTAACAGACGAAGTAGTGATATGCCTGTTGCCTTTTTACTGTGATTGGGTGTGGTGTCATGTCTGGTATCTTCAGCATAGCGTTCCACTGAGGCAGCACTGCAGCTGTTCTACCAGTCGCAGAGGCCTGTTTGAAGGAGATACTATCACGGCAAGGATGAAATAAGGCTGAAAGGGATATTTCTAAATCCACGCAATCCAGTAGTCAGGAAGTAAGTAAGAGATTTTAAGAATACTTTTCTGAATCCATTCTGTTTGGCTTTTTTTCTGCTCTTTTAGTGGTTGTACTTGCTGAAGGTGTTTGAAATCCCTGAAATGTACAAGAAGTTTGCCGACATGAGCCTTAAGTTTGAAAATGTCAACAGAAAATTCAAGGTAAGGCATTTTTTCATTTTGTGTCTATTTGTATATGTGTAACTATTACGTTAGTTTCTTCACACACTTTACCCTTGTCTTACTGTACCTATTCATATGTCAACACATATACTTTTATATAATTGCCTCTGTAGACACTACAAGTGTAAGTATGTAATCGGCTGAACATTGTGTCAATGGGAATAAATGAATGATTATGGCTTAATGCCACATTTTCAATGTTTCATCCATATTGTGGCGATATGTGTGTTGAAAAGTAGTTAATGAAATTTAATTTGATTGATGGTGCAATGAAACTTGCCAACACGTACACATCTGAAAAGTGATATCTTGTCAAGACTGACCATGCCGCTTTGTCCGCATTTGTCCACATTTACAACACGTGTTATTGCTATTGAATACACGGACACTTGTCTGTTCTGAATATCAACAGGGATTTCCAATCCCCATTGTATCCAGTGCATAATTATCCACATTGTATGATCAGACACAGCGTGGTGCTGACCGACTGCTCCTACCCTCTGCCGTTATTACCGCTCGGGATTAGTGAGGTGTTGTCAGAAGGGGAGATAATCCTCATAGGGAACAGTTCACTAAATGACATTCTCGTGAAGTTGATTTTGATTGGAACCCTCCACACTTTGTTAACTGAGATGACATTGAGTAATTCAGGATATCGATAAATACTCCAGTTTATGTTCATATTGTATTCCAAGTTTCAATAAATCCAGCATGGCTGACCGATCTGCCAAGAAACATCATGTGGAAATGTACGAGTCCCCGATTGATGAAGTTCAACTCATTCAGTCTAAGGAGACTTTCCCTAAGTCCTAATTCAACACACACTGTTGGGAAATTTAATTTCAGGGATTTCCTAAGATGGAAACAATTGAACTTTGACTTGACAAATACGAAAAAAATTCCCCATGTGATGAACAATGCCTCAGAAGTTCCAGTTCAATGCATCTTTACTGGTTAGCCTATTTTATTGCTTGTACATCTACCAGTAAGCCTATTCCTCTACTCATGTAAAGAAATAAAAGTTGGCACGAGAAACAAAAAGCAATTTAATTCACCTTGCTTGCTTGCACAGAACTTTAGTGACACGTCTGCAAGCTGTGTTCAAGGAAGTACCAATAAGTGTTGTTGTTACACATGGTACATTCCACAGACCGACATCTTGTCAAAATCAACATTTTTTGCGGAACCGGGCATGGTCGGTTTAGACAAGTTTTGTTGTATTTTGATAAGATGAGGTAAGACAATATGTTGGCATGTGTTAACAACATGTTTGATATTTCTGGAAATGTGGCTGTATAAAGCCCCCAGTAAAAGCTTTAGAGGGGCTCTTTTTTTTTTCACCCGCAACAAACGTACATGTATTTTTAATGATGGCCCTGCTCATTGTGACATTTTGAGAAACCTGTGGACCAGTCAAATAAATAAATGAATAAAAAAATAAATAATAAACATTTTCAGGATTACATGAGAATCGCCACAATGGACCCCAAGTGTGTGAGCGTGATCAACCACAAGCGAGGAGAGAAAGGGTACCGGCTACTGCAGGGAGACAACCTGAGGAAACTGCTCACTGGACTCATTAGGACACAGGTAATAAACTGGGCCTCATTTCTCTAAAGTGGTAAGTGGTAACTCAGGTCCCAAGTGAAAACTTACGATATTAAACCACGCTTTACTGTGTGCTGACTGGTAAAATTTATGACTTGGGGCTTCAGATTTATTACTGGAGACTTGTTAGTGGAATGAATCCCAGATCTACACTATTTCACTCAAAATAGTGCATTGCTTTATAAAATATTACTTTTTTGGTTGACACTGACAGTTTCCCAAGAGGATATCATCAAAAACCAAAAAAATCCTGAAAGTGTCTTTCTAAGGTGAAAAGAACTCTCAGGACCAGGTAAAATGGGTAACTTGATTGTCATGGAGGAAATTTTAGCTCAGATCCTGCAACAATAAGACTGACTTGGTGGCCTGGTGATTAGAGATTCCGCCTTGTTGTAGGGAGACCCAGGATCAATCCTGGGTCAGGTCATACCGAAAACATTAAAAAATGGTACTTGCTGCTGCCTGGCTTGCCTTTCAGGACTAAGAGGTTAGAGCAAGGAAACAGGACTGGTCAGGACTGTGTCAGCATAATTTGAGTGGGTGGGCTGTCATGTCTGGTATCTTCGGCATGATGCTCCAGTGGCAGCAGCACTTAGGCAGCATGTACTTGCTCTGCCACAACATATCTATATTCTGAGGACTCTTCCTCATCATATGACTGAAAAATTGTTGTGTACAACGTAAAACCCAAGCATACATACATACATACTCTAAGAATAATTATAAATCATAAATTAAAGCATTATTTTTTTTCTTAATTTTACACATTTAGGACTCTCTCACAACTTCTCTGAAACTACTCAAGATCGGCCTTCCAAATTCTCCCCACTGTGCCTTTCAGGAGACTTGGTACTTTGTATGTGGTCATATACATGTACTTTGCACAGAAAGGGGCATTCAGTTGAAAGCCGAGGAATTAAATTTAACTTTTCCAGTGCCTGAAATGCCTGGAAAATCAAGGGTGTTTTGTAGTTGAGTCAGAAAAAGCCTTGAAGTCAAGACCCAGCTTGGGACAGATACTGTGGGCGCATGTGTAGATGGACTATACAGATCCAGCTTGAGTTTAGGCTCTGCATACCTGATTTTTTCTTGGAGAAATTTGTTTTCCATCATCTTTGAAAATTGCAGGATACCTTTCTAAGTTTAGGAGAAACTTTAATTGATAAGATCATTTTACCTTGCTTGAAGCTTGTATAAATGTAAAATAGCTATTCTTAGTAGCCTGTAAAATTTTGATTTTGAATCTGAAAAAAAAGAAGCCTGGAAAACAGGGCCTGTAGACGTCCCTGGTTTAGTTTTTGATGTTGTTGTTCATGACGTTTTTTGTTAGGAGGAGATACTGAAGCATTTGGAGGACTTGCTGAACGCTGCGCGGCACCAGTTTCCACGCCTCTTCTTCCTCAGCAACTTGGAGCTGGTCAAGGCCTTTGGTGTCTCCCGCAACCCTCAGGCTCTCCTGCCAACCGTCACCAAGTGCTTTCCTGGGATCAGTGGACTCCACTTCTCTCTGCCACCAGGCCTGGGGTCTGTCAATTCCACACTGGATTATGCCTTACACGGTACTAAGTCTAGGATTCTCCTGTTGTGTGTTTGTGTTAGTAAATGCTATTGATGAAAATTAGTAAATTGGGTGTTTTTAATATTAAATCTTTACAGTTTTCTTGTGTAGCATTGTTTTGGAAAATGTCCATTGCTTATCTCTTTGTTTCTGTAAAGTTGTGATGTCATAGGGGTCCTTGACGTTTGTGTTTTACAACAAATGAAGCTGTTTCATAAATGGCCAGATGAATAAACCAGGGCTACTTGGACATCATGACATTCTAGAATCCAAGGAAAAAATTTTTAAGTCATGGCATATTAAGAACTACCCAGATTTTGTCTTGTTTACTTGTATTTCTCACCGAAGATAAGCTACAATATACGTACAAGCATACAAAACAAAAAAAAATATAAGACATGAACCATCACTATGTACTTCAGTTTCAGATCAAAAGGCTTTGGAAACAAATTCTTACATTGTCCAATGTATGTTGCTTTTGTTATAGCTGATAAACTGATGTGTACAGCGCTCACAGGTAACCTGGGGGACAGGCTGGAGCTGAGTAGCCACCTGGAGGCGTACCCTCAGGCCACCAAGTGGCTGTCCTGGATGGAGAAGGGCATGAGGAACTCGCTGGCCGAGAAACTGCAGGCTACGGTGCAAGCCAGGTTGGAGGGTGAGCAAACAGGAAGCCTGAAGCTCACCGGGTAGTGCTCACTCGGCGTTACAGGTCTTGGACGTTAATTACTAGGGGAGGTTAATTACCATTCCATGAAGCCATTCATGGAACATTAGTATACTGAAATCGACATCAGTAGGACTTTTAGGATCAGACACAATCAGACACAATAGGTGTTTTAGGATCAGACACAATCAGACACAATAGGTGTTTTAGGATCAGACACAATAGGAGTTTTAGGATCAGACACAATAGGAGTTTTAGGATCAGACACAATAGGAGTTTTAGGATCAGACACAATAGGAGTTTTAGGATCAGACACAATAGGAGTTTTAGGTTCAGACACAATCAGACACAATAGGAGTTTTAGGTTCAGACACAATCAGACACAATAGGAGTTTTAGGATCACACACAATTGGAGTTTTAGGTTCAGACACAATCAGACACAATCGGAGTTTTAGGTTCAGACACAATCAGACACAATAGGAGTTTTAGGATCAGACACAATAGGAGTTTTAGGTTCAGACACAATCAGACACAATAGGAGTTTTAGGATCAGACACAATCAGGCACAATAGGACCTTTAGGATCAGACACAATAGGAGTTTTAGGATCACACACAATAGGAGTTTAGGATCACACACAATCAGGCACAATAGGACTTTTAGGATCAGACACAATAGGAGTTTTAGGATCAGGCACATGTAATATGTGTAACTTAATCATACACACAACATTGAACATCAATGCTTCTAAATAAACAGACGCACGCTCCTGACATATTGACGCCACAACTTGTGGCACAATACATAACCTTAGGCTATGTCATTTCAACTTATGTGTGGGACATTCTCACGGCTCTTTATCCCATTTGTCACTTTCTTGAGCGCAAACGATAATAAAGTCACGTGAATAAATAAAGAACAGAACATGACACATAGAAAGAAATTTATATGAAAACTAGTAAGACAGGCATGGAACAAGTGAACAGAAACTGATTTGCTGCCAACATTCTTCACCCCTCTGCTTTGAATGGAAAGTTGGTCATTCTCAGGGACTCGCGTTGTTGTTGTTGTTGACAGTGGACAAAGTGAATGCAGCAGCAGCAGAGGGGTAGAAGGTTGTTTAACTTTGCTGCGTTTCCTCATTTTTCCAGCCTAATAGATATGTGGAGGTTTAAAGTAGGTATATTAGAATAGAAATAATGATTCTTTATCAAGTCATTATTGTTCACTTCAGCATGGTAAATGTGGAAGAGTTGAATTTTTTGATCTCAGATGACTGTGGAACCTCAACCTAAAATTTTAACCCTTCATCATTTACCTTGCTACAATGAACAACAATAACTAGATAAAGGTAGATAAATGACTTCTTGACAGATGGTGCTCCACAACCAGTGCAGGTCCTGCAAGAGCTCATTCATTTCAACCGCCCCAAACGTGGGCAGACGGAGGCTGACATTCAGAAGGCAGGGGAGGAAACTCTGCAGCACTGGCTGCTGCGCTATCCCGTCCAGTGTGTGGTGATCTCTGAGGCAGTCTTGTGGGAGCGTAGCATGACACGTGTGCTGGAGAGGGAAGAGAGGGATGACCTGCCACAGCTTAGGTGAGCCACACAGCACTGATTTATGTCTGTGGGCTGGGTGTTTTTTAACTGTCAAACTCTCCAGCAGCAAGACTCTGATGCCACTCACTGACATTAGATGTTTGTTTCTCACCTCCTTATAATAGTGTCAGTGGCTGAGAGGTGTCGAATGCTAGTGAAGAGTAATGATCTAGTAGCCTTTCATCACTGCAGTTGGGGGGGGGGGGGCTCCGTGGCTCTGACGGCTAGCGCACTAACGAAGTGCAATAACTGAAGCCTCCCACCAGTGGGGTCACTGTGAGTTCAAGCCCAGCTCATGCTGGCTTCCTCTCCGGCGGTATGTGGGCAGGTCTGCCAGCAACCTGCGGATGGTCATGGGTTTCCCCCGGGCTCTGCCCGGTTTCCTCCCACCATAATGCTGGCCACCCTCATATAAGTGAAATATTCTTGAGTACGGAGTAAAACACCAATCAGATAAATAAATAAATCAATGCAATTGTTGTGAGTTCAAGCCCAGCCCATGCTAGCTTCCTCTCTGGTTGTAAGTGAGAAGGTCTGCTGGCAACCTGCGGATAGTTTTGGGGTCCCTGGGCTTTGTCTGGTGTCCTCCCACCATAATGCTGGCTGCAGTCGTATAAGTGAAATATTCTTGAATATGACGTTAAACACCAATCGTCATAAATAAATAAATCATAATGATGTTATATTAAAGACAGTTCAGCTTTATCATAGATACTAATGTATTGGGACGTTTTAGACATTACGCTACCCTCAGCTTTTGACACCACAATGGCTCAAGGTCCTGCTTCGCACTAGCGCCATCTCTCGGGATGAAAGAACATGTAGCCACTCCATTTTAATAATGAGATATGTGAAATCAATTTCTGGAGACTCTGAATTATTTTTAGGGCAGTTATTTTTCATTGTGGTAAAATCATGAATGGCAAGCTTTAACATAGCCCAGTTTACCTTGTATTCCTTTAAATATTATGATATCATTTGTGAGCGAGTGCTTGGCATTTAACGTCATACTTAACAGTGTTTCAGTCATATGATGACGGATATCATTTATAGTTCATTCAGTTTTCCTTTTGGTTCAACTAGTATATTGTGGCCATGCTGATAAATGTGTGTTGGTGGAGGGCCTCAGGAAAGCTCAGTAATATGTTGACTGAAGAGTATTACCCTCAGAAAGTAAAGACATTAATATTATTAGTATTGGTTCTGGATTATTGAACATAAACCTTTTCTGTTTCCCACTCTTGCCAGTTCTAACCTCCAGTCCCGTTTGGAGCAGTACGCCGACATCCTGAAGGAAGAGGTGCGTGGACGAGCAGACATCCAGGTTAAGCAGAGGCTCAGACAGCTCGTCTCCAATCTGGTCAACCAAGGAATTTATCACAGGGACATCATCCAGGGTCAGTTCTCACCATCTCACTGTTCACTTTAAGGTTATCTTTTTCAATAGTGATAGTAATAATGTCTTCATTTTCTGAGGGTAATACAACTTAGTGAATATATTACTGATCTTCCCTAAGGCCCGCCACAAAAACACATATTTATATGTGTATATTAGCTGAACTACAATGGAAACAGAATGAAATAAAGAAGATATAATTTTCAATCCTGAAGCTGCAACTGTTTAATTCTTTGACTAGTTTTCTATAACCCCCATGTAATAACGCACATAAGGGCTTTTAAAATGACAACAGGATTTATCCACCTTTTGTAGGGCCACTTCAGATATTTTGGATGAAATTGCATTAACTTCCATTCAGAAAAACTTGAGTCTTGCCATGAAAAGTATCATTTTAAGGGTTTTAATACGTGCTACATACAACTTCTGAAAGTGTCCTTTTTCAGGCCAAACTGTAGGTGAAATGTACAGTATTTGATTGCAGACAGGTCATTAAAAAGCAGCTGTCTGTTACCTGCAGCCTTCTACTTTTCGTCCAAAAAAATAAATATAAAAAGAACAGGTAGCTGCCTATTTATACCAAATCTCCTATTTCACTTCATTTGATTCTGTTAGGTAGACAGCTACTTTGCAGATGTATAGCCTTCTTCTCAAGACTTTAATGAAAGCTGTGGTGTGGGTAAGAGTAATTCAGTATGGGTGTATGAAACATAGCAGAATGCGGTGGAAACTATTGCATCTGACAGGTACATGTACCTGACAATCCTCCTGATGTGTGGCTGCAGTGGACAAGAGCTAGACTTGAACCCACGGCCTTTATGATTAAGGGCTAGAGGTTATATATCTCTGTAATGTCTTCAGTAAACCCTTTGTTTTATCCACACTTCACTTTCACCTTTTCTCCAGTCTTTATATGCATTTTCGATTTATTAAGGTGAAAGACATTCATTGATTAATGAACATATGCTTATTAGGAATTGAGAGACTGTATTTTGGGTTCATCATGGATTTAAGCGTTAAACATTGAATGATTCATAGGACATGTTCTTCAGGAGTTAGAGGAATGTTTTTATACTCAGTGTGGATTTATTTGCAAAATATTCATGAATTCATGGGACAGAATTGGGTAACTTTTCATGGAATTTAACTGTTTACATTCACACTTCCTTTGTTGTTCTGTATCTTTGCAGCTCTGAGGAAAAGCAACAATATTAGCCTCCAGTGCTTTGATTGGCTGAAAGTCCTAAAATACCACATTGACATCAAATCAGTGTTACGTGCCAAGACGGAAGTCTCAGAGTCGTCTCCCTCGCCCTCCAAACCCTTGCCGTCAACACCAAGGAGGCGTGTGAGATTGAACGAGGATAAAATGGAAGGTGAGCCTGATATTTGCATCAAGACGCTGAGTTACAGGTACACACCACGGGCGAATGTGCAAATTTAAACCTTGACCAACATTGTACATTTTTGTCAGAAACAGAAAAAAAACAATTTGATGTTAAAATAAACTTCCTTTGATTCATAACATATAAAGGAAATATTCTGCTGTAAATTCTGTTCAAAAATTCCATTTGGTTTAATGAGAAAAAAAGTGTTTTATGTTTGGAAAGCAAGTTGTTTCCAATTACGCACTGGTATCTGGCTCACATTTTGAAAGTTCCAAATCGCCTGAGGCATGGGCACTTCTGGCCTGTGTCGTTTGTTTCGTTTCAATAGTGGTTATATGGACAGTTTGATAGAATTGAACTTGATTTTTTTAAATTCAGAATGTGAAATGGGAACTAAATTACCTGAATACAAAGCAACCCCAGGTTTATGTATCTGCTGAACATGAAACAGAAAGAGACAATGCCTCTCTTCCAGACACGGCAATCATGATGTGACGTTTGTCAGGCGTAATTATAACTCTCCACATTCGCTGTGCTAGCCTTTCTAAGCCAATGTAGACTGTTTATATTATATCCTGGGATACCTTCTCCCAATTTCACTCATGACTGAGTTGCACATTTTTGCCTGGTTCTTGGGAGTTACGTTGACCTTAGAAGGTGTTTTGAGGTTTGCTTGCATAGTGTGATTATATACTACCAGAAAAGTTTGTTTGGATAGTGTGATTATATACTACCAAGAAAGTTTCAGTATCAAAGGGATTAAGTGTTTATAAACATTTTATTAGCCTCTAAATGCTTTATGTACTTTTCAGGCAGAAATGTTGCCATATTTGTCTCTTAACATACATTTTTCTTTTCTTTTTTTTTTTTGGCATTTGATGTGAAACATTTCTCTGTAAACTGTTTTGTATTGCAGCGGAGTCTCCATTGCTGACCAGGACAAAAACCACAGTATCCTCTGCCTACTCATTCAGCCAGTGCTTCGTCCACATGCTGGGCTCCCCGTACTCCTACGACTATGAGTACCTGGGTGCCACGCCCCGCCTCGTGGTCACTCCTCTGACTGAGCGCGCCTTTCTCTCGCTCACCTCATCTCTGCAGTCCTTCCACTGTGGGGCTCTGGTGGGACCCCCCTCCACGGGAAAGTCAGAGACCATTAGAGAGTTATCTAAGGTAAGGTGATTCCAGGTGTGCTTGTACCTGATATGAGAAGAGAATTACTACTTCGTATTCAGGGATCAAATATAAAAATGCCACCCTCTCCTGGACAGGTAAGGTTTCCTTGTTACAGGTGAAAACACAAGTTACCTATAACAGGGGTAATGTGTAGAAGTTTCTAAAGTATTTTGAGCCAAATTCAGTACCAGTATTTAAATAAAACAAAACATTTTAGTGTGCAGTTACGTTTTTCTTGGAAAGTATCACGGTGTTTTATAGCCACAAATATGTACAGATCAGTAGACTTCTGGAAGGGCATAAGAAAAATATTACGTTAAAAAAATCCAATATTTCTATCCCTGGCATCAATTGTTTGATGTGGTTGAAACATGCTATGGAACTGCTCAGTTCTACATTTATACTGAAATTAAAGCTAGACTGAACAGATATTTTGGCATTGATTTCATGGGTCCAATAGCCCTCTGTACATGTATGTGTGGTTTTTGCAGGCTATGGGACGCCATCTGGTGACGGTTAGCTGTAACGAAGACATGAGCCTTCCCATGATGACTCAGTACCTGAGCGGAACCATCCAGACAGGAAGCTGGCTTCTCTTTGACAATGCTGGGTGTCTGACAGCAGGTAAGATGCCACTGGTATCGGTACCATTAAACCCCAGCTGGGTTAAGAATTTCCTGAGTGTACAGTGGAATTTCAAGCCTGCAAGTAGGCACCTGACATTTTTAAAAACACCCGTATGGACTACGTGGTATGACCATGTTGTCGATGTTATATGTTACTATACAAAGGTCTTTGGGTCATACCACTTTCACCGAAGGGTTGTTTTTTTTTTCCCCAAAGTGTCAGGCTTCAGAATTTGAAGATTGTCCTGCTCTCACAGTTTGTGAGGCCTTGGTGACACTAGGTGATGGATGGTGCTTACAATTTGCATAGCCTTTAATACCTTCATTAAAGACTACCTGTCTGCACACCAATATGGTGTGCATGTATTTCGTCCACCACTTTCCTCCACCTACTGAATTGGTCACCATCTTGTAGATAAGAAAATAACTGGAGTAACTTCAAGAAACTGGAGTAACCTACTCAATGACATTCAATGAACTGGAGCAACATACACCATGGCAGTCAGAAAACCGGGGTCACTTACACCATGGCGGTCAGAAAACCGGGGTCACTTACACCATGGCGGTCAGAAAACCGGGGTCACTTACACCATGGCGGTCAGAAAACAGGGGTCACTTACACCATGGCGGTCAGAAAACCGGGGTCACTTACATCATGGCGGTCAGAAAACCGGGGTCACTTACACCATGGCAGTCAGAAAACCGGGGTCACTTACACCATGACATTCAGAAAACCGGGGTCACTTACACCATGGCAGTCAGAAAACCGGGGTCACTTACACCATGGCAGTCAGAAAACCGGGGTCACTTACACCATGACATTCAGGAAACCGGGGTCACTTACACCATGGCGGTCAGAAAACCGGGGTCACTTACACCATGGCAGTCAGAAAACCGGGGTCACTTACACCATGGCAGTCAGAAAACCGGGGTCACTTACACCATGACAGTCAGAAAAACGGGGTCATTTACACCATGGCAGTCAGGAAACTGGAGTAACTTACACCATGACAAGAAACCGGAGTAACTTAAACCATAGCATTCGGGAAGCCAGAGTACCTGAGACAAACTACTGACCATTGGCAATTAAACTGGGTTTAGGATCATTTTACCCACGTCTGATGTACATACTACATGGAAATGCACACCACATTGGTGGAAGACAAGTGTTCACAAAGTAAGGATTATCACCTGAGCTGGAGGTGATTGTCCGTGGTTATTCACTTGGTCAGCGGGTATGTAATACACCAAGGGGCTTTAGGCCCAAGGGTTATTATGTCCCCCGTGACCAGGTGAATAACCACGATCAGTCACCTAAAGCGAAGGTCAAAACCCACGCGTACATAATGGTTCTTTTGTTCGTCCGCAAGTCTTTATGTTGTGTATTACCCAGTTTCGAGGGGACAGCCCTTGCTACTCATTGGTCTCGATTTGTTCTGGAAAATATACTATCCATCAGACATGTATTGAGAACTTCATGCAATGCAACTGCACACAGTTTGTCAATACAATATATATGCAGATTCTGTACTGAAGGCACCAGGAGTCTGTCTGTAGGTGCTTGTTAGCAGTATGTCCATCAACGATAGTGACGATCTGCTTCGAAACCAAGTTATATGGAACGGTTTGAAGACTTGTCAGGTGTGAAATCCATGACCAGCAGAAATTACGCATTAGAACAAGATTTACATGCTATAGCATAGGCACGCTGTTGAGAAGCGGGATTCCACATGAACTTGTGGGACAACAATTTGTTTTTGACGCATGCCAGATGCATTTAGCCCAGTAACGAGTAAGTAGTCATTGTGATTTATTTCCAAAAACATAAGACATCATTAGTCTGGAATGTTGTAGATACTCTCAACTGGCCATATCAATTATCATATATGGGAAGGACAGAGTAAGTGGTCATACGTTTTAGATCAAACCATAACATTCAAGACATGATCTGTTTGTAATTTACAGCTCTAAAAATTTCGTCAAGGTAGACAGAAGGTTAATATTTGGGACAAAGCCACAATCAGAATTTATATATCTGAAATCATCTGAGTTATGGTGGATGTATATTTTTGTATTTTTGCAGACGATTTTTTTTTTTTTAAGAACAGATGTGACTCATGCACAGATTTGATACTCATGTAGTGTTACATGAAGGTTGTTTAGTTCATCAGTAACTTTGAAACCAGGACTGTACGAAAGCGATGTTCTTTGATGACAACGAGTGTTGATGATGGGCGAATAACTCCCTTATACACCTCTTGTTGACACCTGTGGTCATGGAAACTGAGTGATATGCACCATATAGACTCGGAGGCAACAAAAGTGCCAGTATGTAATGAATGTTTGACCCTGTCTTCGACAGTGTATCATTACTAAGGCGCCGCGAAGGGTGAGAGTGGAGGAATCCACAAACTCCCATATCAGGATTGAACCCACAACCATCATGTGTCCTAGTGATTGAAAGAAAAGTTGACTGAACCATGTGGCCATTACACCATTTCATAACCATTTCAGATTTCATCTGAAGTATAAATTGACTTTGTAAAGTCGAGCTCTGTTGACTGTGGCTTTTTGTCCTATCTGGCAGGCCTGATGTCGGTGTTTGCCCAGCAACTGGACTACCTGAGGACAGCCTTGAAGGCCCTGAGTGAGTTCGGCAGCTCTCAGTACAACCTTCGTGGACAGCCCAGATATGACAAGGTATTTAAGCACAGTGTGGAACAGATCGCTCAACAGTTGCCTCTTGAATGTTTCACATAGAGCTGTAGCCTTTGAAAAATGGATTGTTACTTAGTTTTCCCGTCATTGGGTTTAGAATTGTTACATATTCAGTTTATCCATTGTTTTGTTGTAACGCTTTCATGACTTTTTTGTTTAATAGTTTAATTTGCAACATTGTGTTGTTCGGTGCAATAATGTATTTAAAGAAACTAACTGGTCACAAGCTTAAGCTCACTTATTCCAACTCAGACAGGGTATTTGCTTATGTTACATTGTCTAACACATCGTAGGGGTATTTTCAACCTTCATGTAACACTCGGAACCAGGTTTTATTCCAGGAAACTCATGAGGTGCATACAGGAGGAAAATTTTATAAACAACAAAATCATCCCTCAGTTAATTTTCCTGACTAAAAGCCTACGAATTTGTCTTAAATTTTGAGACATTGCTGCAAAGTTTTTGAGCAGAACAACATCTGGCAGTTCTTAAAGTTTCCAGAAATACAATAAGCTAACAGTGGTGTTGAAATTTATACAAATTTCACACACACTGGCTCAACTCGGGCATTCATCAACTCCAGTTTCTAATTTTGTATGCATAAATAGCTTAGAGTTGGATTTAAACTCGAGAAACTTGAGAAGTCTGTTTTCTGTTTGGTCACATAACCTTCCCCACACGCATGCCTTGAACAGGGGAATGTAAAGCAGAAAATAACAGTAATCCTTTAACTTATACCTAATGTTGTCCTTGCTCACCTGCTTTTATTATCAAAGTGTTTCTTTTTTTTTTTGTGTTGTGCTAACAATAAAATTATGATGTTTGATCCGTACTGATATTTGTAACCCGTTGTTGTGATGGTTGTTTTCTCCCCTCTAACCTTTTGGACAGTACGGTAGGCGAGTGTTTTATGACATTGACCCAGTTTGCCAGAGTCAGGTAACTAATGATGATCAGCCTTCATATACCTCAGATCCCCACAGCTCCCTCTGACACTCTGCTGCCTTTCCCAGATGTATGCAGTGACTTTTCTGTACAAATTATCGTCTCATACTCCTTTAATACTGGGCAAATGCTGCTTTCTATGCCTACTTTACATCCCTGCCACCACTGGCACCATTAGCAATTTTGTACAGAAATCTTGAACAACACTGAAGGTCAGTGGGATCTCAAAAGTGATGCCGGAAGAAAAAACAAAAACAATCGTTGTTTCCATTAATACTTGATATAAATGCATTCACATTTTTATTGATTGATTTTTGATTATATATCTTACTAACGCGTTAATGATTAGGTGCGCCTGGAGATTCCTGCCCATGCATGTCAGATAGGGTTTGAAGGTGCGGATTTGCATACGTGATGGCAGAAAGTGGCACGTGCACTGTAAGAAGTAACACGGCATATCTATTTAAAAAAAAAATAACTATATACATGTATATAATGTAAACCTGAAAGATGTTTCCAACCAGTTTACACACCATCAAACATTTGATGACAATAACAATACACCATGTCTGTTGGCTGCCTGTTAAGCTACCGATATTTTTTTCTGCCTCTGCATGTCTTTCCCCTCTGTCATTTATTATCTAATCTTTACATAATCAGCATTATGTATGCTTCTCTCATATGCTCACCACCCTCAGACTGATTGAGTACATGAATAAGGGACTCTGGGACCCTAGCTTTGCTGGTTCGGTTGAAGCGTTGGTTTCTTCACTGCAGCTTTTTGGCCCTTGACCAACAAGTTCACTGGCTTGAAACCAGCTGTCAGCTGATTGACAGCGACTTTAAACATGTCAAGGGCCTCCATGACTCAGTTGGTTAGCCCGCTAGCCCAGTGCAATGGCAGGAGGATCTCAGCAATGCGATCACTCTTAGTTCAAGTCCAGCTCATGCTGGCTTCTTTTCAGGTCATAGGTGGGAAGGTTTGCCAGCAACCTACAGATAGTTCTGGCTTTCCATCGGGCTCTGCTTGGATTCCTCCCACCATAATGCTGGTTGCTGTCGTAAATGTAAGATATTCTTGAGTATAGCGTTAAACACCAATCAAATAATAAATAACATGTTAAATCAGGAGGAGTGGTTTAGTTCTGGCTTTTCAGTTTCCTCCAACCATAAATGCGATCATTGTCAAAGAGGCGAAACAGTTATACCAGTTGGCTAATTCCGTCCGTCCGTCCATTGATATTCCTCATAAACGCTCTGTCTGTAGAATGCTTTATCCAATGCTCACCAAACTTACACCACACCTGCTCATTGGCATAAGGAAGAACCCTATTTTGGATTTTCACTGACCTTGACCTTTTCCATCAAGGCCATTGGGGTCATAAAAGTTAAATTTTATACAAGGTTTGTAAATGCTTTATCTCTAGAACTGTTTGGCCCAAGTTCACCAAACTTACACCACACTTACAAACTGGCATAAGTAGGAACCCAATTGATTTTCAGTGACCTTAAATTTTTTCTTCAATGTCATTTGGGTCATTTAAGTTAAATTTTATACAAGGCTTGCAAACTCCCTGTCTCTAGAACAGTTTAGCCCAAGTTCACCAAACTTACACCACACTTACACATTGGCATGAGGAAGACTTCTATTGATTTTTTGCGACCTTGACGTTTTTCTTCAAGGTCATTGGGGTCATTTAAGTTAAATTCTTGTAAATGCTCTATCTCTAGAACGATTTACCCGAAGTTCACCAAACTTACACTACACTCACAAATTGACATGAGTACGAACCCTATTGATTTTCAGCAACCTTGACGTTTTTCTTCAAGGCCAGTGGGTTCATTTGGTTAAATTTTGTCATAGGCTTGTAAATGCTCTCGTTCTAGAACATGTAGCTGAAGTTCATCAAATTTATACCACACCTACACAATTTTATCATTGGCTGGTATTATGCATAACCTCTTGGAATTTGTAGCTATTCGTTACATTGTATATGTGCTTAAGGCTGAGGGGTTTTAAGTGCATTGCACGTTACTTTCATCGTTGCTTGCTTTAGGCACCACTCAGATAAATATAAATATTACAGTAGATAAGAGTTTTAACGTAACCCTCCCCATGTCTCCACTGCCATGACTGTTACGAGGTTTGCCACTGAGGTCATACTTTGTTGCTGTGCCATCCAAGTGGAATGCAAGTATTGGGAGGTTACAACTTTGGCATTATTTGGCGTCCCGTAAACTTCTTACCACTACAATTCATTCACACTGATTTCTAGTTCAACACCAACATGTAACAGGCTGAAGTCTCTTTATGCTCATAGCAGTCTCGATTGTGTACATCTAGGTTCATGTAGCTGTAAGACCACTTGTAGCAGTGGACCAAAATATATATATATATATATATAATCCTCCTCTTTCTAATTCCAGCTTCTAGTTCTTCCAGAATTTTTACTTTTTTTTTTTCAGAAATTTTGTTGTATATACATAAAAGTTAATTCAGTTAATTTCTTGAATTTACAAGAAGTGTTTGTACAGACTGTTTGATGCAGTTTTGTAGAGTGGGTGCTGTGACAATAACAGTCTAATAGGTGATTCTGTCACATCTGTGTTTTGTATCTGCCTACTGATTGGTGGATTATTAAACGAGATGGTATGATGAAAGGCATTAACCCTCTTGCTGGAGTTTTAAAAAAAGAATTCAGGTATTTTAGGTAGTTTTTAATGGTGTGACCCATCACGGCAGTTTTTTTTTTTTTTGTTTTGTTTTTGCACTGTCCGAAAGATACAGTTGTCTGTAGCTTCAACATGGTTTGGGTAAGTTTTACCTACATAATTGTTTTGTTGTTTGATCTATCTTGTGCTCAAGTACATGCATGTGTATGCCTAGAATAAATCTCATTCTATATTGTATTGTAAAGTGTAATTGAACTTTGTTTCCATAGAAACCAGGTGTAAGTGACAAGGTGATCAGAAGGAACTCACTGACGACGCTGCACCCACTGCCCCCAGAGGAGGATCAGCCCAGCCTGCTCAGACAGAACACAGTGCCACACGGTTTCAACGTAAGAAAAATCTGTTGATCAATCAGTAAGCTTGGCATAATGTAAAAGCTTAGATACAATACACATGTGTTAAAAAAACAACTGAGAAGTGGCATGGTTGATATTGCATTAATTCACGAAAATGTGATTTGTCATTGAAGCAAAATAACCTTGTTTTCTTTTTTACCCACCCCTAATACTGGTCACAGTGCACAGAGATGTCTGTCCCAATGTAGGCAGTAATGGGCCTTTGTGTTTTTTTTGGTCAGTGCTGTATTTAAAGAACTACTTCGGCTAAGAATTTGAAATAGAATAATCCTATGCATTTGATTCATTAACACATGCCATACTTGGGAAGGCCTACCAAGAACCAGCGGATGGTCATGGGTTTCTCCTGGGCTTTGCTCAGTTTCCCCCCGCCATAATGCTGTTGTATAAGTGGAATATTCTTGAGTATGGCGTAAAACACCAATCAAACAAACGAAATCAAACGTTAGCCCCTAATGGCATCTTTGGGACCTTTTCGTGGACAAGTTTTTCAGACCTGGACAAGGAATTTCTCGGAGACGCAAGCTTCTCCAGCTCTTATAGTTATTGAAGCCTTGGTGGTGATGAGCGATGCTTGTGTGGCAATTTACCCCGTCTAGCGTTAGTTGAAGACCATTGTGACTGGCATGCATATAATTTGTATGTTGTATGTGAAAAAGTTTGTCAGTAACTTGCCAAAACTTAGCAGTTTACTCTGGGCACCGTCATCCATAAAACTTTCTGCTGTGATGTAAGTACAAAACACTTCTGGGTATGGCACTAAGCAACAATCAAATGAAAAAACTCTGTTCTTTAGTTGGCAGGATAAGGGTCTGTCCACGTACTTTGAGGACCTGGTGTAGAAGGGTACACGTGAGAATGTGTATGTGTGTTGGCAGAAGGATCTGTCCCTGTACTTTGAGGACCAAGTGTATAAGTGTACACATGAGAATGTGTATGTATGTTGGCAGAAGGATCTGTCCCCGTACTTTGAGGACCTGGTGTAGAAGTGTATACATGATAATGTGTATGTATGTTGGCAGAAGGATCTGTCCCTGTACTTTGAGGACCAAGTGTATAAGTGTACACATGAGAATGTGTATGTATGTTGGCAGGAGAAGGGTCTGTCCACGTACTTTGAGGACCGTTGGGTGGAGGAGAGAGAAAGGAGACATTCCATAGAGAAGGAGATCCTTATCAAGGAATCAGAGCTGTACAAGAGCCACAGACCTCCCCCACTTTTTTACGGTGAGAGCTTGTCATTGGTCAGTTAGTCAGAGCTGTACAAGAGCCACAAAGCAGCCCCAGTCTTCTGTGGTGAGAGCTTGTCTGAATGTGACAGTCAAATTTGATCAGTATTCATTTGTTTGACCAAAGAATCTCTGATGTGCCAGAGTACATTTACAAAAGTTAACAGGGATAAAATCAACTGAATAAAACATTGTTCCCATTAATGAACTATAAACTTGATTATTTTGGTATCCCTGTTTTTTTTTTTTTTTTCAGAACATGTGATGTTTTCTCGTAAGAAGTCTTCACCAGATTACAGCAAGCTTGGTCAAGAGACGTCTTATCAGCCGCATTACCTAGGCAATGTGTTGTTTAATGGAAGTCTGATGCTAGCCAGCGCGAATTTTGGCTGTTTCATGACTTTCAATTCTGATGACCCGTCATACAGCACAAAGGTGCCGCAACAGCTGAGGGTGAGACTGAAGATAAGCTTTGTTCACATCACCCATTGTTAATATGCTTGAAATCTGTTGAAATGCCTGTTAAATTCCAGGCACTCACCCTTGACATGCTTGTAGAGTGTGGCGATACTTTAAAAACTTGAAATATTGGTAGGTGTCATTTCGAAAGTGAATTTAAGTGACAGAATTATCTTTATTAGAGATTACACTTTCTGGATATAGCACAGGTTCTAGTGGTGAAAATTGGTGCTACCAATCTGATACATTTAGCTAAGAGAGCTGTGTCATTTCTGACCATCAGAGGGGTAATGCATGTTCGCTGTAAAGTCTACCAGTCAGCTAGATGACCGGTTGGTTGAGTGGTTTAGATGGTTGACCTGTATTGCTGGCAATTTGGTGCCTGACCGAGGTCGTTGGTTCAAAACCCGTAGAAGTTTTAACCAATTTTCAGCACTAGTACCTGTGCTATATCCATAAAGGGTAATCTCTAGTAATGATAATACTGTCACTTGAAAACTGTTGACGTGCTTGTAGAGTGAAGAAATGCTCGAAGACTGTTGACATGTTTGAAACATGTTGAGATGCTTGAAGAGTGTTGGCATGCTTGAAGAGTGCTGACATGATTGATGAGTGTTGACATGCTTGAAGAGTGTTGACATGATTGAAGAGTGTTGACATGCTTGAAGAGTGTTGACATGATTGAAGAGTGTTGACATGCTTGAAGAGTGTTGACATGCTTTAATTGAAGAGTGTTGACATGATTGAAGAGTGTTGACAAGAAATCTGACGATAGGCAAAGTGCATGTTTTGACATTTCAGAGGAATACTATATGAGCTGGACAAGTTATTTTAAAATTTTTGTGAACTTCACATCTGTCCCTACCTATTAAACAATACCTTTCAGCCCTCAAAATCTTTTGAAATATTTTTTTTTTTGAAATAAGTTGAATTTGTTAAAGATTTATGGTATTGTTGACAGTCTTGCCAAAGGTACACATGTACGCTTTGCTGGGCATTAGTGCAGAGATCAGATCAAGTAGTTACAGTAAATTTGGAAACCAAGAGGTATCTATCATTAATCTCCTTATGATCCAAGCTGTCATTATATTAGAGCTGTGATGGAACCCATCTACAAGCCAGATGAAAATCGATGATAATGATAATAATACAGTAACTATATACATATAGGTTGACAAACAAAAATATAATTAATAAATTATTGGTGTTCACCACCCATAAAACTATCTACCGTCGCGTTGAGGTGCAAATTCTTGAGTATGGAATTAAACAGCCATTGAGTAAAACTAACTTCTTGTTGCAGGTTCTGATCCGTCCATGCGCCTTGGTGGTCCCTGACACAGACAGAGTGCTGGAAGTGTTACTGTGCTCAGAGGGGTTTGAGGAGTTCTCACTGTGGACCTCCAAACTCTCACGATTCCACTACCTGCTTCACCTGGAGGTGAGAAAAAAGATTCCCACGTGGACTCATTCAACCATTCCATTCATGTTTATATCCCAGGTTATATACAGGTTATTTAACAGAAACTCTGGTGGAGTTTTAAAATCACACATTTCAATGAATTCCTTGATTGTCACTGGTCGTGGGTTTCTGCACCATGACTGCATCAAATATTGTGATTGTCCAACTTTGATCAAATTTGTGTGAAGACTTACATGTACATGTATTATGTTGGTTTTCACCTGAATTTCAGAAATCGACTTGTCCACGCATACAAGTAAGCCTTGAATGTCTAATCTGGATCATACATGCAAATCCTCTGAATTAGTTGTATATGGCTGCTTTCTCTCCAACTCACAGCAACATGTATCCTTGCTCCATACACGCTTTTAGTTCTAGGGACATCCATGTACCATGCATTCTGTTATTTTCACTTTCAGTAACAGTGACATCCATGCTCCATATTGTCCCTCCCTTTCACTTTCAGTTACAGCGACATCCATGCTTCATACATACATATGCTGTCACTTTCGCTTTCAGTTACCTAGTGGCTCAGGCCACAGTTACGCGGGACTGAAAGAGCTGAAAACAGTGGTAACCGTGGCCGGAAAGAAGCGGCTGGACAAGGGACTGGACAGAGAGATCCATGCCACGCTCTACAAAGACGCAGGTCAGAAATGCAACTCTTCAACTCTTCATAGAATTGATGTCAACATACATGTATCAGTATGGTTGGGGCATGTGTTTTGTGCACCCGTGCAAATGCAAAAGGGCATCTTAATTTGTTTCTTTCCTTACACTGTGGACATGACCTGTCATTGTCCGTCTATCCCTTGTTAAAATATCTTGAGAATCAATTTAAGTGTATAGTTATAACTGACCTTAGACCAACTATCTGAGGAAAAAAAATATCTGTTGATGGTTGCAGACACACTTAATACTGTGATGCAATCCCAGACGCCCCGTAGCCGTGAGGAGTTCTGCATCGTTCAAGCCATCAGAAAAGTCATCTCCCCTAGAATAGAGAACGAGGATGACAGTCTTCGGCTTCTCAACATCCTGCGAGACCTTTTCCCTTCGTCAGCAAAACCAGAGAGTCCTCTCCTGGGCAGCGACCCAAAGCTCACCCAAGCCATCAAAGAATTGCTGAAACAGAATCATCAGTTGTCTTCGGATGCGTTCATCACCAAGGTAAACGCAATATCTGTCTGAACACCATTGTAAAATTGCCCTGGATATCTGTATTGCTAAAGGGGACACAAATCTTGATGGGCACTGTTTTAAACACATCCCAAATGTCTCCATCACTATTAAAATGTGGTATATGCAATATGTGACCAGATGTTTTAATGGTTATTTAAACAGAATGTACCCAGATGTCTTTGCCACAAATGTAAGCACATATTTATATGAATGCGTCTGTGATTCAGTGACCCTGATTTGATGAATCCAAGACATGTCAGAGCCACACGTTTCTAATTACCACATTTTCATCTTAATCTATACATGTACTTTGATTGCTTAATTTATTTCATTGATGTTAATGTTATACTCAAGAATTATACGATGGTGACCGGCATTGTGTTGTGGAGGAAACTGAACGAAACCTGGGGGAAACCCTTGACCATCCGTAGGTGTTATGGTAGGAAATGTGAGTATTTTGAAGAAAACAAGAGTGCCAAATGTCCAAATAAAGCGTAAGCCGTTTCTCTAGCTTGTATTGCTCTGTTCACAGATACTGCAGCTGCAGGCTGCAGTTGACCTGGGGCATGGGGTGATTCTGTCTGGTCCCAGTGGTAGTGGGAAGACCACCTGTTACCAGACTCTCGCTAAGGCCTGGAACCATCTCAACTATAAGCTGTTTGCTCCTGACCATGCCAAGGAGGAGTTGGACATTCACAAGATGATCCGCAAAACCCAGCTCAAACAGGTATGTGAAAGCTGGCTGGAACACACCCCAAAACCAGGTATAGCTGATATGTGGAAGCTGGTCAAAACACTCCCCCAAAATTCCCACCATTTTACTCACATACAGAATAAACTGAAACATCTACTTAAATTTTTTCTGCGTGACAAAGTAATCAGCGTGTTATTGTTGTGGACAGTCGGATGGCCAATTTTTGTGGACAAAAACCAAAAGAAGTCAAATAATGGAAGACAATTCTTTTAAGTGACTAAGAGAAAAAAATGAAACAATTTCTCAGTCAGTTTTTAAACTCAAAAGTAATTGTTCCCAACAGTGGTGTTATTCATTCGTTTTTGTTTCGAGAAAATGAAGTTGTGAAAAATCTCCTTTGGTTGAAGGAGAACCTCTCTGGAAATATTGTACTGCCTTATATTAGTATACAAGGTGTATTTTGCAATTATCGCACCAGTCTTGTAATACTGTTCTATATTAGTTAATTAACATTTTCAGAAGTTAATTTTATTAATCACCGTGGCTCTATAAGAAATAACATTCATTTGTTTTGTGTATAATGTTGCTGTTGTTGTTGTTTTCAGAATGAAAGTGATGGGGATGATCCTTACAATGTTGAAATTAAACATGGGGTATGTAGTGTATGTAAATATATATATAAAGCCAGTATAAAATGTGTTCAGTAGATAAGTTACATGTGATTTTTTTTTTTGGACTTACTCGATGAACTGAAACTTACTTGACTGGGAAAGGCTTGGCCACTCCTACACCTACAACTGGTTTAAACGTGCAAACAAAAAATTGCGGATAATCGCATCAAATTTTGGATTTGTGGATTGTGGGGGATCTTGATGAATCTGAAAATGTTGCCAGCATTCGCGAGACGGAGTTGATTCGGCTGCGACAAACGTAAATCCTGACTGCATTGCAAGTGCTCTTCATGAATCTGATGAATGTTTGTGTCACAGGGAGCCTTTGTGAATTTGTGCAATCTCCCGTCTCATGTATCCCGGTTTCCAGCACCCACCAACCATGCCAGCTGTTAATAATCACTGGGATGTGTAAAATGGAGGAGGAATTTCGTAAGTTTGTAAATTGCAGCCTCTGGTATTTTTTCCATAACAGCTGACTCTGGAAAAGCTTACCGTTGAAACAAGAGAGGCGCGTGTGAAATGGAAGCGCGCGGAGAAGTCCATGGCAGGCCTTCTCAGCACGGCCTTGGACACTGAGGCCTCGGAGGCCCCTACAGACCAGGCTCGGTATCCCAAAGTTGACTTCTTCACCATCCTGCCCAATTCCCTCACACCGCAACAGGTACTTAGCCACAGTCCACTGTCACAAAGTGTTCCAAATTTTAGCTCCAGCACATTTTTCCCCACACAGTATTTTCAGTCTTTGGTCCAAGAGCTTTATAATGGTCATGTAAATGTATTTATTACAGATATATCTTGGGAACTTATTTACATGTGTAGTTTTGGAGTCAGTAACCAAGCAAACAAACAACAAACGTCTATCTTTAACTCTTATGAACAGAGTCTGCATACTTCCATGATCATTAATGATGCATCCAATCTTCGTGATGTGGGGACCTTACTGTTATAAGCTGCAAAGCCAAGGCTTTGGGGTTTGAATGAGTGGTCATAGTACACAATCTCCATTAGGCCTGTTCTTTGAAGTTTTATATCGTATTTTAGAAAGAGGATAAATGCTCTAAACATTTGGGATTTTATTTTGTTTTCAGTTGTTTGGAAGCTTTAAAGAAGGCTTGTGGGACGATGGAATCTTAACGAGGATTCTACGCAGCATTGACTTCAAAGGTCACTCGGTGAAGAGCATCCTGAGTCAAAGCAAGGCCCAAAGGTCAGGCACTGCCAGCAACAAACCGGGGAGTGATCTCCCTTCCAATCTGCTGCAGTGGCTGGTGCTAGATGGTGCTGTGAACCCGGCCTGGTCAGAGAACCTGAACACGTTGTTAGACGAGAACAGGCGTTTGAACAATGCCGATCGGGAAAACATCAAACACCAGGGTGAGGCTCCAACTATTGGCATGTGTCAATCTAAATTACCTTCCATATTGATCTTCACATTTCCTGTCAGTTGTATGTGACTGTTCTTGATATAGAACTTGAAATTGTGTCCTGCCGAAATTGACTTTTTACCTGCTTGGCTGTTACAGAGCTCAAATTACTCTAAATGACCCAAAATTTTGCTCTCATCCCCTCCTCCAAGCTTCCCCCCCACTCCAAGTGCGTTGTTTTTTGATGCTGAAACTTGCATTTTCTCAGTGGGATATCCTACATTCTTAACGAACAAGTTTAACACCTTTTTAAGATCAATAGAATTCTCAGAATCATGAACACTGAGCAACTTCATAGACATGGACGAAATTTAAGGTTATTTACACTAGTTCTTGTCATACATCTACATTGTATGAAATCTTGTTCTTTGTGTTTTAAGTACATTGATAGGAACACATTACCATTAAAGTTGGATTTAGTGACAGAACTAATCCCATTAGAAGAAACCAGTTAAGGCAAAAATATATAA
Source organism: Acanthopleura granulata (assembly GCA_016165875.1). Taxonomy (NCBI): domain Eukaryota; kingdom Metazoa; phylum Mollusca; class Polyplacophora; order Chitonida; family Chitonidae; genus Acanthopleura; species Acanthopleura granulata. The sequence continues at coordinate 10,702,778 of JABBOT010000014.1, forward strand.
GTAACTTGCTAGTTTTATTTTAGATTAGATGATGTTCCTGTTCACTAAGATCCTTTTTCGTGGTCCTTCTCTCCTGATCACACTGATCACTTTCTGTTTTGAGGAATAAAGCTTGTAAATCCGGTGCCATTGATAACTTTTCTTGGCTTCACAGGTTCTGCCACGGTACTGTTTGAGACAACAGATTTATCCTGGGCATCACCAGCCATGATTGCTAGGACAACTGTTGTCCACTTTGATGCGGGATTGGTACAGTGGAAGTGGTTGTTTGACAGCTGGGCGTCGACTTGCAAGACAGAGTTTATGCTGACCACAACATGGTACTTGTACACACCAAATGCATTTCCTCTGAATGATAGCTTAGGCCCATATGGATTTCTGCTGTACTGTAAATGTATGTGTAAACTGCCTTGGTGACCTGGTGATTACAGAGTGTCCACCTCGGAGTAGGAAGATTCAGGATCAATCCTGGGACAAGTCACACCAGGATATTAAAACTTTAAAGTGATATTTGTTGCCACTTGACTTGGCATTCAGTACTGAAAGGTTAGAATAAGGAAACAGGTCTGGTCAGCCAGGTGTCAGTATAATGTGACTTGGTGGGGTGTCGTGTGTGGTGTCTTCTGCATGATATTCCAGTGACGGCAGCACTCTGGACTTGCACTCCCACAAGGAGATTTTGCTCGTTTTGGGGGATCTCAGATCAGGCTCAAAAACCCATCATATCTATGCTAGATCCATGGGTGTGATTTGCATAATTAACAGTGTCCTTGATTTTGGTTGGTTAATAAATTCTGTGCAATAGCTGCTCTTGATATAGGTTTATATGGATAAGAAATTTGGTGTGCAGCAACTTCTTTTTGAAGCCCCTCAGAAGAAATATTAAAACTAACTTCATTATTATTACATATGCATATGTAACATGAGATCTAAACCCATTAAATTTACTTTGTTATCTTGTATTTCAGCATTCGTATTCTGGATCAGCTAGTGACAGACGTCTTTGGCCCCACCCTCAAATTTTTGGCCAATGAGTGTTTGCCATCTTTGCTGACTGACGTCAGTTTCCGCACTCGACAGACCAACCAGGTAGCTCCAGGGATACAGGAGGTCACAACATTCTTGAAGATACTCAGCTCTCTGCTGAGCAAGTATTTCCTACGAGAGGATCTGGAAAAGAAAATCAAAAGAATGGAGGAAGGTACGAAACATTTTGTGCGTCCCTTTGAAATGATACTTGTTTGTGAGCTGTGACAAGTAGCTCTGTGGGTGGACAACATGGCTTAGTGTTTTTCTTGTGGAATTTAGAAGAAAGTTGGACATTTTGTGGACATACATGCACATGCTACCAGAGACCTGTTTGACGAAGATGGTGTAAGGCCTTGTCAAATGTAACTACCAGTGGCGCCATATCTCTACAGTACGTGTCGTCATGGCAGTTACATTTGACATTACTTACACCCCGTTTGTACAGCGGGCCCCTGAATGGAAAAGTAATCTCAGCATAGCTTTTATTTGTTTATTCATACTTTATGGAACCGTAGTATGTACTAATAGAAACCCATGTCAGTTTAAGTTCCCAAGTTAGAAAAAAAAGAAAATGCAGTCATGCTTTTTGTAATGCATTTGATGTTTTCTGAAGATTTCAACTGGTTGATCTGAAACATATGGATTAGGTTTGAGAACAAAACTGTAATGCAAGAACAAAAGACAGTCAGACAGTATGGAATGGAGTTTGTTCTCAAATGGTGCATGAAGGCTCATGCCGACTACGTATCATACTCTAACTCTTGATAATGACCAAATGAATGAGTCCAAATCTTGAGCCAAATAAAACTTTACAGTTGTGAGTGTTAAAATATGTGATTTTAAGTTGATCATTGGGTCCACTGTTTTGGTCAGCACTGCATACCATGTGTGTAAATGTGCAGTAAATGACCTAATATTTCGTACAAGAAATTACTAGAAACATTACTTGTGCAAGTCAGTCCTGGGACAAACTTTGGATCATTTACTGCATAAAGTTTTTTAGCTTCCTGTCCGGCTGTACGTGGGAAGGTCGACCAGCAACCTGCTGATGGTCGTGGGTTTCCCCCTATTTCTGCCCGGTTTCCTCCCACCATAATGCTGACCACCGTCATATATGTGCAATATTCTTGAGTACCTACGTAAAATGCCAATCAAATAAATAAATAAATAATGATTTATGAAGACCATACCTGTACCTGTGCATGTGCCTGACTTCAGATCCTGAGGGACAGGACCCCAGTTCGAGGGCCACGTCTGTCTCAGCCCACAGGATCAACAGCCGCCTCACCACCACCACTGTCATAGACGAGATTGTCCCCAACCACCTGGAGCTCCTGAAGTCCATGTTTGCCTTCTCGTACATATGGGCCTTTGGAGGACACATACATGACAGGTACATGTACATGCATGTCGGTTGTTCATTATAAAATGTGTGTTATAATGGCCAGCAGGTTGTGGCAGAGTGGGTAAGGTGTGTGCCATTTCCTAGCTGCAAGGACATGAGAGTTGCAGGTTCAGACCAGGCCTTAGACAGGAAATTTGTGTATTTCCCCTGCTCTCAGTGTTTGTGTTCACTAATGTTTCAGTGCACCAAAATTTTTTGTTTTTCTTATATCCATTGGGGGATTAAATATAAAAAGACACTGGCCAGGAAGGCAAGTAGATAAAGTGTCTACTCGCAAAACTGGTTGGTGAATAAAAAATAAAAATTAAAATTCATTCTAGCCCTGTGTGGACATGGCTATTGTCGTCAGCCTGGTATAACCTGGCTCATATTGACTGTATGGAGCCTGGCTTGACTGCCTTGCCCTGAAGACGTTGTTTTCATTGTTTTTCTGCCTAAATTAAAACGCACGTGTGATCAGTGTCAGAAAAGAGCATGTGCCGAAACAACAGATTCCACAAATCCCTGTAAAACCATAGTCACACTACAAACTTGTGGAAGCAACAGTTTAGCTGAGCCTTTCTATGCCATGCTCCTCTGTCGAACAGGTGGCGCTTTACTTATACCGCTCATGAATATTGTCTCCGAGAAAAAAAACTTTTAAACAGACACGTGGTCAAAGCCATACTGGGAGTGTTTGAATTGTTTCATTTTGGCCTAGGGCAATATTCACAAGCAGTATCAGCGAATGGCCCTATGATCTCCAGGCTTCGCAGAAGACCTCATTCTGTTCACTGACATTATGCCTAAAGGTTACATGGCTCCAAAGTTTTGATGATGAATCAGCAGTAATGCCCTTTTTCTACTTAGAAGTTTTGAAGGTGTACATTTCCATTTTGTTTTCAAATTTTAGAGAACTTCATGTAGTTAAGATGTTTCAAAGTGTTGATTTATGTGGTGTTTTTTGAATCAAACGCACCACTGAAATATAACATAATGTTTTTAGCGTGCATCAAATAAAATTTTCAGGTACAAGGAGAAGTTTGACAGGTGTGCCCGGGAGACTCTGTTCCGGGCCACCCATCCCGTGAGGATCCCATCCAGGGGTCTGATCTATGACTTCTACGTGGACCCAAGCACTGGGGGTCTGGTCAGATGGAGTGACAAGCCCATGGAGAGACCCAGGGGACTGCCCCCTACTTATGTTGTCACCCCTGAGGTAAGGAAGGCAACAGGACTATTCCAGGACTCTTTGGGACTGATTCCACTTAGCCCATATTGATTAAATCCAAATTTAAAATGTCCTCATGAGGATGTTTTTGCTGTTTTCCAAAAAAAAAAAAGCTCCAAAGTACTATTTTTAAATTTGACATAATTCAGCAATGGCTTTGTGGAATCTGCCACTGGTCTCAAGGAATAATGAATATTTTTCTGCAGTGACAATGTCTTTTTTTATGATTCTCCTGTTCAAGAATTTTAGGTCTTGCTCTTTTAAGGTTTTGAAGCCATTAAGTTCACAAGATAGACTGGGATTAGAATGATCCAGAACTCAAACAAACTGGGTTTTTGGCGACCCAAAGAGTCTGTGAGCACCTGGGAGCAACTCAAAGCATCTAATCAGTCGTTGGCTTTTGTCAGTCTACCCGGGTTTTCAGTTAATGATGCTGATGTTAAGTGTGATTTACTTTCCTGTGACATCAAGCATCCAGTTGTGCTTTGATCTGTTGATCTGCACATGCTTCTTCTTTGAAAAACACACGACACACGAGAGATGCTGCGAGCGCTTTGACGCAGTTGTTCCTTTACTTTTATAATTATTTTAGTCCTCCAGCCTTTCATGAAACTCACAGATACAGTGAGCACTAGCTGAGAGACTGACATGCACTCTATTACACAACACTAGATGGTAGCAAGATGATAGCAAGATTTTGTTAAACTTTTTCACATAAGTATTACACATAAAGGTAAGCTTTATCAATTTCGACAAAGATTCTTACGATCTCTAGTCGAATTGTTCCTGGCTTTAAGGATTAATCAATATGTTTTTGTTGTCCCTTGTTCTTTCACATTTATTTTAGTTCTCCAACCTTTTCGTAAAACTTTTTAAACCTTTGATTTGGCTATTGGAAAGGATTTCAAGTTCAGATATTGTTATTAAAATAATTGGTGTCAATCTTCCAATTCCAAGACAAATAATGTCTTCAGTCATTATTTTCAGAATTATTCTGTGTTTTTTTTTGGTAATCTCACCGTAATTTTGACTCATTCTGACAGTAAACCGTGATTTGTTTTCAGGTTGATCGTTACCACTACTTGATCGATCTGTTACTGTCTGCTGGCCACTGTGTTCACCTGACTGGAGGGACAGCTGTTGGCAAAACTAGTGTGATACAGGTAATATAATTTTATCTTTATTTATGAAAGGCAACTTGATCAGTTTAGAATGAAAACTCTTCTTCCCCAAGGCCTTCACTTGTCCATTTAACCAGTGTGATTGCTTTTAGAGGTATTAAATCTCAAGTCTGTTATTGGTTGTCCAGAAAGGAAGAGGCAACTTGGGAAAAATGGTCACGTGTCCCATAATCAATGTATTTTGTTCCTTCTTACAGTAGAACAAGGGAAGGTTGTAAAAGGTTTTGGAGTGGACAATTTGTAAATATGCACAATGTCTTGTAATATTAGTGGTTTTTCTTGCCATTTTCTTTGTGAGAAAACTCACTATTTTTTCATCACCAATGTATCAAAAAAATTTATTTCATGAAAACTCAGAAAGTTTGTCTAAAACTCAATTTTCAGATATTTCTTCTTGTGGTTACTGCAACAAGAAATTTGCTAGAAAGCAAATTTCATTATGAACCCTATATCATAGCTCATTTTGTTGAATAATCCGCTAACTTTCTTGTGATTGACAGCACCTGGTGAGCAGTAAGCATGTGCTGACCCGTATACAGATGTCACCTGGGCTGACAAGCGAGCGGCTTGGTCAGCGGCTGTTGAGCCGACTCACCGACCCCCATGTACAGCAGAGTGGCTCAGGCCTGTCAATGGATGACAAAGACCTCACCTTCTTCATAGATGACCTTCACACAGCCCAAGGAGAACATGGTATATACACTGATGGACTTGTCAGAAAAAAGCTAGTACCTATTTTCTACTTACTCGATATATCATACTTCTTAGAAGTTTGCATATTCCCCCCCCCCCCCTTTGTGTTAATGGGACATTTTTGACAATAAACATTTGATAATTTTTGTCATGCTTGTGTGACTCGGTGCGCATTCTTTATGCATGTCTAACATTCATTGTACGGGGCGCTATACTTTCCTCTGCCCATAAAGCGACCTGCAGTCTATTCAGTGAAAAATTCTGGAGTGTGGTGACGAAAACAATAATCAGATAAATGAATAGTACAACAAAAACACGAAGATTACTCGAATTGATCTTGTCTTATGTCTTGTCCTAATTGATGCCTGTTTTATGTCTTGTCCTAATTGATGCTTGTCTTGTGTCTTGTCCTAATTGATGCCTGTCTTATGTCTTGTCCTAACTGATGCCTGTCTTATGTCTTGTCCTAACTGATGCCTGTCTTATGTCTTGTCCTAATTGATACCTGTTTTATGTCTTGTCCTAATTGATGCTTGTCTTGTGTCTTGTCCTAATTGATACTTGTCTTATGTCTTGTCCTAATTGATGCCTGTTGTATGTCTTGTCCTAATTGAAGCCTGTCGTATGTCTTGTCCTAACTGATGCCTGTCTTATGTCTTGTCCTAACTGATGCCTGTCTTATGTCTTGTCCTCATCACTGAATCATCAATTATTCTATTTACAACGAAATGACTGAAATAAGCCACATAGCTGTTATGAGTGGTGCACATGAACGGGTCCTATCTCGTATAAACCAAAACAACTGGCTGTTTATGCCTAGGCTACCACATTCATGACATTAAAGGCTTTGGCGACAGCCCGGGATTCATCTTAGTTCTGAATCTTCCTCTAAGCCATGTGGATTTATTTGTCTGCCAGCGAAGAAATCATAGTCATGTGATCTGGAAACAGCCCTCCAGCTCATACTGTCAGTGTGACAGGAAACCATAATCATTCAGTCAGTATTGTAGCTCTAACTCCATGCCCAGTCTACCTGCCTGTTTCCCCCCACCTCAGGTGTTCAACCCTCGTTAGAGCTCCTTCGTCAGCTGTTGACGGAGGGAAGCCTGTATGATGTGGAGAGAAAGATGAGTGTGGAGACCAGGCCTGCCAAACTGCTCACTGTGTCCACTCTGTCCTCACAGCCAGGTATGTGTGTGTGTTTGTGTGATCTGATTGCCTCACCACCCAGGGTCTGGTCCAGGGCATTTTGAAAGCTGTCAAAAGGGTTTGGAGTTCGGATGTTGTTCACCAGTGACCTCACGCCTATTTTTCTTTGTCCCTGAATCAAAAATTTAATACTTTATTAGCTTTTTCACTCACAGGCAAACATGACAAGAGTACACTTCTCAAGAACTTTATTCAGAGCTAAACATAAAGGTGTACAAAAAGTTTTGTGACGTCCCTGGTGAACTGCAATTATCAAGATGGTCCATAAAACCCACCATGCAATACATACCCACCAACATTTGACTGCATTTAATTTATTGGAAAAAACTCGAAAAAAAAGGCATTCAAAACATTTTCAGATGCAGTCTTTTTACTAACTAAAACTTAACTTTTTACTGAAACAAAGGATATTAACTAGGTCCTTGAGACAGATTTGAGAAACATTTTCTTTTACAAGTGGGAACTTTATTTGTTACACAAAACAGTGATTTACTGTGTCATGGTCCACTTTCTTTCACCAGCCTCTCTCCTTGTTACAAAACATGGTTGACAGTGTTACAGTCCATTTTCTTGTACTAGCCTCTGTCTCTCTCTCCTCAGGTAGCGGGTGTGGCATCGCCTGTCAGGTGATGTCCGCCAGACTGACCCGCCTCCTGGTCACCCTCACCTACTTTGAGCTTCCCCTCAGCAGCCTGCTGTCTATCATGTCCAAGCCCATCCTCAGCTGGCTTGAGGAATTCCCCACTCAATCCGTGGAGCATCACAAAGACTTTGCCAATGTAGGTGCTTTTAGGTTTTGTTGTGTGATTTCATATGTCTGGAGGGCTGTCCATGGCTGAGGGGGTTGGCGCTAGTGCAACGTAATGATGCATGCACCTGTCACCAATGAGATCGCTGTGAGTTCTAGCCCAGGTTGGCTCTGCCCGTTTTCCTCCCAACACAATTCTGGCGGCCATTGTATAAGTGAAATATTCCAGAAAGAGATTAATTCTTGGAGAACTTCTGATCTCTTAGTGTTATTTGGTATCCAAAATATACATTTTGATCTTATTTGGTTCCCAGAGTGCACATTTGGATCTTGATGGGCTCCCAAAGTGTACGTTGGATCTTATTTTGTATCCAAAAGTTCATTTTGACCTCATTTGGTACTAAAATGTTTCAGGCCCTGGCAGCAGGACTGTACGAAATCTACACAGCTGTCAAGGAGAAGTTCCGGCCGACACCCGCCCATGCCCATTACCTGTTCTCCTTCCACAGTGTCTCCGTAGCCGTTCAGGGTCTCCTGCTCATGTCCCCACGATCACGCACAAGGAGAATAAAGGTCCGACGAAGAGAACGCAAGGGCTTCGGTAAGCTCGGCACACAACAGTACATTCAGAATGGTAATACTGTTTTGATGAGAATGTCATTTAAAGGGAAGGTCCCGCGTAAATCCATTGTGAAAGTATGTATAATCTTTTGGAGTAAGAGCTGGCATTTTTCTTCTGCAACATTGATTTACTTTCATCTGACAGAGTTTGTTAGAGCACTAACACAGGTTCCAGCTGGTTTTTCAGATAGATTGGCACATTTTGGGACAGCTGACTTGTCTCTCTTCTGTTTAATGTTACAGTGGCACACTTTGGGATAGTTGTGACGTAAATCTTCTGAGTTGTCTGTCAACGTAACATGTAATAGCTTAGGGACAGCTCACTGTTTTAATGTTATATATTTTGATTATGTTACATACGTGCGAACGACACTGCAAAGTATTTCCACACCATTGTGTTGTGGCAGGAGTAAGTTTCTTGATTGTTTCATGTCATAATTTTAAATGTATACCTAAGTTACAAACACAACCCTAGCAGCTTACTACAGTCTCAGGTGACAAGAGTGTTCCGTGCTTGGAAGAATTACGACGGAGCACGGCCAAATGTCAATTTCAAATTAGTAGCTGTTAGAAAAAACTGCTTTACTGAAATAAAAATCATATTGTTTAACCTTTTCGGCAAGCTTAACTTAGGACATCCAGTGTCTTTCACTTTAACGGAAAGATTGGCACAGTTTAGTGTAGCTCACTTGTCTCGTCAGAGCACTAACAGATTCTGGTCTGTTTTTTCAGAGAGCCTGGCATACATTGGAATACCTGACTTCTCTCGTCAGAGTACTAAAGTCAGTTCTGACAGTGATGGTGGCTCAGAGGGCTGTGCCCCAATGATGAAAAGCATTGCCCAGCTCTGGTGTCATGAGTGTAATCGTGTGTTTGCAGACCGCCTTATTGACGTGGAAGGTAGGCACTGGCACTAACACTGCACTTACACTGTACATTGTATTTGCAGAACACCTTATTGCTGTGAAAAGTGAAGCCATGGCACTAACATCACACTTACACTGTACATTGTGTTTGCAGAACACCTTATAGCTGTGAAAAGTTAAGCCATGGCACTAACATCACACTTACACTGTACATTGTGTTTACAGACCAAATCATTGATGTGGAAAGTAAACATTGGGACTAAGACGCGTTTGCTTGTACATTGTAGTTGCAGAACACCTTATAGCTGTGAAAAGTTAAGCCATGGCACTAACATCACACTTACACTGTACATTGTGTTTGCAGAACGCCTTATAGCTGTGAAAAGTTAAGCCATGGCACTAACATCACACTTACACTGTACATTGTGTTTGCAGAACCCCTTATTGCTGTGAAAAGTTAAGCCTTGGCACTGACATCACACTTACACTGTACATTGTATTTGCAGAACATCTTATAGCTGTGAAAAGTTAAGCCATGGCACTAACATCACACTTACACTGTACATTGTGTTTGCAGAACCCCCTTATTGCTGTGAAAAGTTAAGCCATGGCACTAACATCACACTTACACTGTACATTGTATTTGCAGAACACCTTATAGCTGTGAAAAGTTAAGCCATGGCACTAACATCACACTTACACTGTACATTGTATTTGCAGAACACCTTATAGCTGTGAAAAGTTAAGCCATGGCACTAACATCACACTTACACTGTACATTGTATTTGCAGAACACCTTATAGCTGTGAAAAGTTAAGCCATGGCACTAACATCACACTTACACTGTACATTGTATTTGCAGAACACCTTATAGCTGTGAAAAGTTAAGCCATGGCACTAACATCACACTTACACTGTACATTGTGTTTGCAGAACCCCTTATTGCTGTGAAAAGTTAAGCCTTGGCACTAACATCACACTTACACTGTACATTGTATTTGCAGAACGCCTTATAGCTGTGAAAAGTTAAGCCATGGCACTAACATCACACTTACACTGTACATTGTAACATAATGTCATATGTCTCAGATACTGAAGCCAAAAGTCATTAACGAGCATGGGGACCTCACTGGCCTAACATGCTAGTTCAGGACAACGGCCAAGGAGTCTCTCACCAATACGGTCCCTTTGAGTTCAAGACCGACTCTGGTTGGCTTCCTCGCCAGTTGTAGGTGGAAATGTCGGTCAGAAGTCTTTGGATGGTCATGGGTTTCCCTCAGAGTATGCCCTGTTTCCTCCCACCATAATGCTGATGTCATGGGGCATAAAACACAGATCAAATAAATAAATAAACTCAGAAATCACGACCTCCGTTCTCACAGATTGTGTAACCAAGGCAACAGTAAGCGGTCGATGAAGTTTGGGTGACCATGCATCTCCCACCAGTACACTGTGCATATCTATGGTGAAGTTTGTCAGTTACTTGATAAAGCTGATTGGTTTACTTCGGGGTACTGCAGTGTCCTCCATCTGTAATACTGACTGCCATTGTGTAAGGGAAAGATTCTTCAGAATATATGGCGTTTAGCAACAATGATTCATAAAAGAATGAATCTAATAAGCATAGGGGGGCCTCCATGGCCAAGGGGGTTAGCACACCAGTGTGATGTTATGACCCTGTGCCTCTCACCAGTGCGGTCGCTGCGAGTTCAAGTCCAGCTCATGCTTCCTTCCTCTCTGGCTGTATGTGAGAAGGGCCACCAGCAACATGCAGGTGGTTGTTGGTTTCCTCCCACCATAATGCTGCCTGCCCTTCTATAAGTGAAATATATTTGAGTACCGTATAAAACACGAATCAAATAAATAAATAGATAAGCACAGGGCCATGTTACAGCCACAAGGGTAAGTTGAATGATAAGAATTATAGTGGACCCTGCGTTGAATTGATGATCAATTTATTTATTTATTTATTAGATTTTTCTGTTTCTTTTCTGTTCACAGACATTTCCTGGTATCACAGAACATTAGAAACCGTGGCTGTTAAATATTTCTGCTCTCCTCGCGTTGACAGACGTGCGGAGATGACTGCCATTCATGAGGAGCCACATGTGTTCAGGTATGGCCAGATGACTCCAGTGGACAGGCACAATAATGTGTCTCCAGGACAGGAGAGTCATCAAGGGACATCACCCATGCCAGACCAAGAGTCAGGACATCCACATGGTAACACTCCAGGCATGGAGAGTCCCTTGTCAAACCCTGAAAATGCAGCTGAGATAGGTGTGCCTGAAGTTCCCAATCAGCAGCCCGGATCTGCGCAGCTGTGCCCTCTTGGCTCTGTGCGAAAAGGAAAGCTGGATCGCGGGAAGTCGCCAGAGAAGACTGCAGCGAAAAGACATAGCCTGCCAACATCAGGTTAGCGGTGGCAACCAAATATTCTTTTGATGCAAATGACGTCAAGGCTTAGTTTGCCTTAATGTAATAGACTTTTTTGGTATTTCTGATTTTGTTGTGCATGGCCTGATATTTTCGGCTTCGTAGCTGTGCACAGGATAATCGAAAACACCACTTGCTCGCATCACTCGGTATCTTTATCTTTCTCGTAACCAATGTTTAACATTAACCTGGGCTCCAAAAAGAGGCTACTGGTACATCTCAAACAACCTACCTGACACAGCAACCTGTGGATGGTTGTGGGTTTCCCCGGGCTCTGCCTGGTTTCCTCCTACCATAATGTAGGCCTCCGTCATATTCTTGAGTATGCAAAACACCAATCAATCAAATAAATAAATAAATAAAGGTGCCTGACACATCATTTTTGCAGATGACACCAGTGGTGGTTTGAGCAACCAGGCAAAGATTACAATGGACAGAGTGGACTGGGGTACAAACGAGTCAACTCGCACAACGACAAACATGGAGGAAGGGGAGGTCGATTCGGCACGCACCACGACGGACGTGGAGGAGACAGATGACCTTGACATCAGCTCAGAAGACGAGGAGAGTTCCTCGGAGGAAAATCTGGTTTCGTCTTCAGAGTGCGACACGGAGGACACCGATGCTGGTGAGTGAGGATTGAATAAATGAAACCTTTATTTAAAGAGGGTAGCTCTGTCAAATTGTAAAAGTTTGCTCTTCTCAAAGGCCCTCTGTAAGAACAATACATGAAAAAGTGAAAAGAGCATGTACAATTTCATTTTAAAACAGGGAGTTAATAATACACGATTACAATTATGAAAGTGATAAAAAATAGATATGTGTAACAACTTACAGGATTATGTTAAATGTTTTTTTCAAAATTGTGACTGAGAATCAGTTAGTGATGGACTGTGCGACTGTTTTTATGCATTACAGGCATTAAAATTTCCCAACATTCAGAGTCAAGTTGTCAACCAAAGTACAACCAATACAAAAATAGTTCTAAGGTTGATTTACAGATGTAACCTTTCTGGCATTCAGTTTTGCTGCAAAGAAATTTACGTATATGCATGTAACTGTTTAAGAGGCTACATGGTTCCTGTTACATTCTCGTGGTTCTCCTTCTTTTTAATAAATATACATTCCTTGGAACTAACAAATTTTTTTGGAGATTTCAGTGAGCTGTTTAGTGAGAAAAAACCAATCATGGTATTGGTGAAAAGTGTACTCCGTTAAAACTGTTGTCAAGAGAGTTTGGGCAGTATGTATTAATTCCTGAGGGTCAGATGGTGAAGTTACATGGTCGCCTCAATACAGAAACCTTGTTGTTGCTGTTGTAGACTCTCCAGGTATGGCCATGTCGGAGGATGTTGACCTGGGGGCCAGTCAGAACAGCCAAAGAGGTCAGGACAGGGTCAATGCAGGCTAATCCATCATTAACCAAATCCGTCTGAGGGAAATAATTCCTGTTTTGTATATTAAATCGGTTTTAATGAGCCCTTCGAAAGGACATTTTAGTAGAAGCAAATGGTTAAAAATTAGTTGGAATACAATGCAATCTTTCATTTTTGTATAGAGGTTTTTAAAATGTTTTTGCTCCTGAAATCGCTATTCTCTATTAGAATCAGTCCATAAATAAATAATTTTTGGGGTCTATTTTTTTTTGCAGGGGGAGTTGAAATAATTATGCAGTCATTATTTACATCAACAGGTTACATCAACAAATTTTTCCTTTTTTTTCGGGGGGGGGGAGGAGGGAGTGGTCCTATTACTGCACAAAATTCCAATCAAATAAATAAATGATACACATATATAGGTAATTTATTCCACATGGACAAAGAGGTATGTTAGTCAGTTAATCAGTCATTCTCTTCATCATGGAAACAGGTGCAATACGCCGGGTGTCCAAGCAGGGAAAGCGTGGGGTGACGTTTAAGACTGGACTGATCTCAGATGCTGACCAAGAGGAGTACGATGGGCCACTGATGACATATGATGAGGTACTTTCGCGAATCTTCATAAATCAATTCTTCGTATACCTTCCCTTCTTGTGCCATAATGTATGAGAAAGTTAACTTCTAATGTTTGGTGAAGATAGCCTCAGATTTATGAGGTGTGTTTTAATCTTGTCATATGTTTATGACTTGTGTAGGTAAAGAATTTGGTTAGAAATCAGTATTACAATTAGAAATGTTTTAATAAAAATGCACTATGAATGTTAAAATTGGGATTACTGGTTTACTGTGTGCTGAACAACCTAAGGTTTACTGTGTGCTGAACAACCTAAGGTTTACTGTGTGCTGAACAACCTAGGGTTTACTGTGTGCTGAACAACCTAAGGTTTACTGTGTGCTGAACAACCTGGGGTTTACTGTGTGCTGAACAACCTAAGGTTTACTGTGTGCTGAACAACATAAGGTTTACTGTGTGCTGAACAACCTAAGGTTTACTGTGTGCTGAACAACCTAGGGTTTACTGTGTGCTGAACAACCTAAGGTTTACTGTGTGCTGAACAACCTGGGGTTTACTGTGTGCTGAACAACCTAAGGTTTACTGTGTGCTGAACAACCTAAGGTTTACTGTGTGCTGAACAACCTAGGGTTTACTGTGTGCTGAACAACCTAAGGTTTACTGTGTGCTGAACAACCTAAGGTTTACTGTGTGCTGAACAACCTAAGGTGTACTGTGTTGCTGAACAACCTAAGGTTTATTGTGTGCTGAACAACCTAAGGTTTAATGTGTTGCTGAACAACCTAGGGTTTACTGTGTGCTGAACAACCTATCAACATGTATATTGCAGATTACATGACAACACTTTAATAGAATCAACAGGAAAATGAATATTTTATTTGGAATGTGTTAGTGTATTCCTGTCTGGCAGATTATAAAATAGCTTTTATTTCATCTTGTAATTTACCATTGCAGCTGAAGGGCCCCCATAAGAGTTTGGCAGACATTTTGTACAGCAAGCATTTTATGAGGATTCTGACTGAGTCAAAGGGAGAGATGGTAGAGAAAGGTGAGGATTAAGTTGCCAACCACTAATCGTCATATTAACTTTTTTCTGAGCCTCTTTCTTAATTGGTATGAGCTTGTTAAGCAATCAGTGCTTCTTAGGTTGCCACAGTGGGGCTGAAAATTGCTGAAATAGCATTACTATGTAAGCCATAATCATTCATTTCTTTATTAATAATATGTAGATGTCTGCTTTCTTAATACGTCCTTCACTGGGATTTTTTCAAGTCCAGCTGATCGTACTTTGCCAGAGATCTGTGAATGGCCATGGGTTCCCCCTGGGCTATGCCCAGTTTACTCCCACGGTTGCTTAAGTGAAATATTCTTGAGTATGACGTAAAACAGCAATCAAATAAATAAATAAATTAATACATCTTTGTGTGGTCTTTATCAAGGTATGCTGCTTTGTTGCTTACTGAATACTTTCTCTGGCCTAAAATTTTTCGATCATAACTCATTTTGCCTGATTCTAACAGTTTTATTCAAGTTTGAAGGTTTGTTTGTAAAGTAGAATGATATCTTATTTGGAAATGCATTTGAGCTTTTGTGGTATCTGGGTGACAATGATCATTGACACCATTGTGGCTGTTTGCACATTTTAACGTTTTGTGATAACCACATCTGTATACCATGTGTTTGAAACTTTGTCAGTGACTTGCTAGAGGTGGGTGGTTTTATCCTTGGAACTCATACCTATAACCATGAAACTGACTGCCAAGGTATAAGTGAAACATTTTGGAGTTTGGCTTTATATAAGTGTCAAAAAAAATCTATTTGTGCACATCAGGCTGTCTTCTGTTGCCAGGTTACGTGGAGACGACAGAGAGCCAGCTGACCAGTGCCCTGTACCTGACCCTGAGGATGTATAACACAGCCACTGGTCAGCACCTGGATCTGGCCTTCTTCACTCAGGCTGTCCAGCACGCGGCCAGACTGAGCAGGGTCATGGTGAGTACTGGAGGGCTGAGTATTATACAGGATGTGTGGGAAGGAGGATGTTGAGGCAGTTATGAGGGAGTTATCCAGCACGTGGCGCAGCTGAGCAGGGTCATGTGGTGTGCAGGAAGGATGGGTGGGTATCACATAGGATGGAGGTTGGCTGAGTAGGGTCATGGTGAGTACTGGAGGGCTGAGTATCATACAGGATGTGTGGGAAGGAGGATGTTGAGGCACACACTTAAATGAGGGAGTTATCCAGCACGTGGCGCAGCTGAGCAGGGTCATGTGGTGTGCAGGAAGGATGGGTGGGTATCACATAGGATGGAGGTTGGAGGGTATGAGGATCGGTATTAAGTGTTCATTACTCAGCCAGGCTGAGTAGGGTCATGGTGAGTATGGGAGCCGTGAGTGGGTGAGGGAGATTGGGGTTTATGTGTTTGGCGAGCGCTGAAGTGAAATAGTGTGAGTTTCGGGAACCAGGCCATGGTGAGTACTTTGCTTAATGGGTGCTTTAAATCAATTAATCCTTCTCTTGGAGAAATTAAATCCAACACATTAGAAGTATTTGATTGATTTTTAAAAAAGTTTTGAGGTGATAATGAGTTTTTGTGACAAAATGTTTTCTTGAAGCCTGTTCCAATGCCTTGCCATACCTGACAGCTGAATTCTGTGTTGACAGTCATTGCCTGGGGGTCACGCCTTACTGCTGGGGGTCAGCTACTCCACAGGCCGGGGAACTCTGGCAAAATTAGCCGCCTTCATAGCTCAGAGGAAGGTAAGTACTGTACTCTGACAGCTGGAGAGAGTCAGGCATTGTTTAGAAACTTTTGTGAGAGACTAGGGGCCAAATATTAGCAGTCATGTTTAACACATGATATTTTATTTACAGTTGCATTGAAAGAGTGACCGAGATACCTGTAACTGCAAAAGCATTCACGAATTACAAGTTTTGATTTTGATTTTGATTTCATGTCTAGAAAAGCCACTTGCATCATTGAACACTTGCCTCATTGAACACCTGCATCATTGAACACTTGCCTCATTGAACACTTGCATCATTGAACACTTGCCTCATTGAACACTTGAATCATTGAACACTTGCATCGTTGAACAGTCTTGACTGCTTTTCTCTTACAGGTTTGATGCCAAAACTGTTGTTTTTCTGACAAAAATATTAGTCAAACTTCAAAAAGCCCTAAGTGGCCCTGTAAGGTCAATGAATCAATCAGAACCAAGCAAAATGTGCAATTTGGAGACAGACGAACTTTACGCTGTATTTCTTGCATGCTCCTTTAGAAATCGATGTTATAGGTTGTTTTGGAAAACAGTTTTGGAATTATTGATGTACAACCGCTTTGTGGTTTATGAGCGCTACACAAATGTCGCTTTTGTTGCAGAGTTTGAAACTTTTCTCTGTAACAAACTAGAGCTTGGGTCATGATCTGAACAAGTCTTACGATGTTCTACCCTGGCTTTATTGTATGTGCACTGTTGTATAAGTGAAATATTCTTGAGAACAGCATAAAACACCAGCCAAATAGTTAAATAAATATCTTGTTATCATTAGCGCTATTTTATATGTACTGTGCTCTATAAATGACATGAAATTTCACCCCAAAATGCACATTTTTAGAGGCAAATAAATGCCATAAAATTTCATTTTTGCAGCTGAAACAAACTCTTTTTCAGTAGGATATCATCAAACATCCAAACAAACCTCAAACACTTTTCTGCAAGCAGTAGAACTCTCAGAATGAGGAAATATGAGCAGTTTTGTCATTGACGAAATTTCAAGTCATTTAGTGTAAATTACCTTTTATACTTTTGTAACCAGGTGTTTGAGCCGAAGCCGCAGTCCACACAGGAGCTGACCACGCAGGTGACCAGACAGCACATCAGGCGGTGTTGCAACTACGCCGGGGTCACAAAGAAACCTGCTGTACTGCTGATAAATGAGGCCTTGGGGGAGCAGAGCCTAAGAGACGTTACGGCAGTCATGACAGAAGGTGAGCACAACACATAATATTCATGTATGTGATGAAATATGTACTTGTGATAAATATGGTTGACAAGCCCATGAAAAGTTATCATCACAAATATCGTTGACAAACGACTGTGACAGATATGTGTAACAAAAACCTTTGACAAATACCTGTGACAAACAGAAAAATCCAGACAAACAGAAAACTGTGTGAAAATTCCTGAAAAATGCGTGAAACAAACTGATGACAAGAACTCATTACAAATACCTGTGACATAAACCCCTGACAAATACCTTTGACGATGCCTCCAGACAAATACCTGTGACAAAACCTCCAGTAACTCTTAGCTACTTGTTGCAAAATAGGCTCCAGACAAACGCCATTGACAAATACTCTCACACAACTACGTTTGACAAAACCTCCATGAAAATTCTTGTGACAACTGCCTGGGATGAACATTTCTGGTGGACACATGTGACAGTTTCCTGTGCTGATTGCAGGCACCTGTCCTGGCCTATACAATGAGGAGGAACTTCAGGATCTGATCAGCCAGATGATGCCAGGAGGAGTTCAGATCAAGAGACCGGACAAGATTGATCAGGCCTTTGACAGATTCCTCAAGAAAGTCAGGCAAAACCTCCATGTTGTAGTTTGCCTCAACTACAGAGGTATGTTGCTGTACAGATGGGCAGGGTACAGGATTGTTGCCAAAAATATAAGATTTCTTCACATCATCGTCTCAGGCACATATACAAGCGACAGGTATTCAGAGAAATGGACTGTTCCCAAGATGATGTTACTTTTGTGCTTTGCACTCATTTCTCCTTTTTTTGCTGTTGTTGCTGTTCTTGTTGTTGGGGAATGAACTCTAAACTCTGGAATATGCTAATTAACTAGGATTGTGTTTAGCATGTACAGTTGAGAGACTTAGTTGCAGTTTGTGTATATTTCAATGTCTAAAGCAAAAATAGACATAAATAATGTCAGCCATTTGTGGCATAGAGCTAATATGAAATCTGCTTATTTCTTTCACTCATAAACATTGGGAGAAGTTTTATTTTCCACGCAGTTCTTTTGAACATCACAGTAAAGTCAGATGGTTTGCCTTCATGTATGTTTTCAGAAAATGTCATGACCAGTTTTTTTCCAAAGTTCTCCCAGTGACCACTGCATGTTCAGAGACCATCGTCATTAAATTGTGTTTGCAGGTAACAGTTTCAGCTCGGACTTTAACGGACTGTACCACAAGTTACAAAAGTGCCCTGGGCTGCTAAAGCAGTGTGTCTATGTGGATGTGTACAGGGAGTGGAACAAGGGGGCCTACGTGACGGTGGCCAACCGCTGGCTCAGGCACCCCTACTCCAAGGTGAGGATCAGTCAATACTGATCTGTCTGTCTGTCTGTTGGTCTTTCAGTCAAATTTTTGACACCCTGTCTTCCAACATTTGGTACTCACTCAACGATGGCACTGATTGCAAGACATCTTCGACTTTCTTTAAGATGTTGCAGCTATTGCAAATTAATATTATTATTATTATTTTGAAAAAATATTAGAACAAATTTTGTAATTTAATATATGGTGAATGGCCTAAATTTTCAGCACCAAACTACATCGTAGAAGCAAACAAATGTCATAAAATGTTACCTTTAGTGCTAACACATATATTTTTCCAGTCGGATATCTTCCTACCCCTCCATACAAACCTCAGAGAAAAAAAAAACATTCTTGGTCATTTACCGTATTGATTGTATTTGATCTTTGTCACCGTTCTGCCACGTTCGCATAATAACACATTTTTGTGTACATTTTTTGCACAATTTTTCACTTGAAAGTTTAAAATGCTGAAAATCTCTGGATGTAAATCAAGAAACAGTTTCAGCATATCTATGTCCTGGAATATTACAGCTTCAGGTGCCATGGAATGATGTGTTTAAAGAGGAGCAGATCAACTTAACTAGTGCTGCCATGGCATACATCCATATGACAGCTAAAGCCGCCGTAGAGCAACAGTACTGTCACCACAGGCAACCCCTGAGATTCTACACACCCCTCACCTTCATGGAGTTTACCCGTATCTTCAGGGCTGTCTCTGTACATCTGGCTAAACGAGAACAGGTCAGTTACATCCACATGACAGCCAAGGCTGCAGTAGAAGAGTAGTACTGTCACCACAGGGAACACCTGACGTTCTACACACCCATCACCTTTATGGAGTTTACCCGTATCTTCAGAGTTGTCTCTGTACACCTGGCTAAATGACAACAGGGTTCTACACACCCCTCACTTTCATGGAATTAATACCTGCACATTGTATCTTCAGAGTTGTCTTTGTACATCGAATATCATCAAGTATCGTCTCAACATGATGTATCAGTTTCTTACTTGAAACCCAGCCTTGAACAGGAACATTGTGGACTTGTTTGGGGTATCTTGTTGACAGTAAACAGTCTAGAACTCTTGTGTGTCGATTTATACAGTTTAAAGTTTGTCAAAGAGCACAATCTCATGTTCTCATGTGTACGCAGCAAAGTTTGTCATTATCTGGCCAAAGGTTCTTGGTTTACCACGGCTCTCCAGTCTCTTCCACCCATAAAACTGACTGCCATCATATGAGTAAAAAAAATCTTGACTGTCACTTTAAACAGTAAAATAAGGAAATAAATAAATTAATTCGTAGCCACTAAGAAGAAAGTTGTACTTCTATCAGGCCACCATAGAGAAGTACCAGGTCTTACTTGGGAAGATGAATCAGGCCTCGGCAACCATAGCTGGCTACAAGAGGGAGGTGTCCGAGCTGACCCCCAAGCTGAGGGATGCCCATGTGGTTATCAGGGACTGGCTGGATAAGGTGGAGGAAGGCAAGAAAGCCTATATACAGGTGGGTGGATGCACCTGGCCCTAATGAGCTGCCCTGCCCCATGCAGTGACGACTCGGATCAAGACTTGACCATTGACTCGAATCAAGGCTTGACCATTGGTTTCTTGCAAAATTATGAGCACTACGTTAACAGTTTACCCACAATTTTCATAGCAAATGAACATGGAGCTTTGGACTAATGGAATACCTTTTCCCGTGTAATGGCGATTTGGTCCCAAGATGACCTGAGTATTGTTCTCTTGCACTGCACGAGTAATATATGATAAGTTTGCCGGCAAAACGTCAACATAAATGCAGGAATGAACAACAGATGTACCGCTTTGACCTGTATTGTCTTTGACAGTAAAGGTTCTTCATAACTTAAGCCATTAAAGGTTTTCCATGCCTTGGGGTAAAACATAGACCTGAGCTCAGATTGGAGAGCTATAAAATATATAGTTGTTTAGCTGTGCAATGAGCAGGAGTTGAAAAAAACAGACTTTACAAACATGATGAGGTTTTGTGAACTTTGTTTTCCTGTCATTAGGATACAGGAAAACTTTCACCTGTCTCACTGTAGCCAGGCTTGTCCAAAATACTTTCCAATAAATTCTTGTACTTTTGACTTAAACTGTATCTGGTGTGCTGCCAGGTTTTAGAATTTATCTTTAGCCTGAATGTTTCAGTTGCAGGAAAGCATGTGAAATAGAGCGTATTCTCTCTTCATATAGCTTTAAACTACACATTTCACCCTGCGAAAGCAGTTAGAAATGGAATTGGTTTCCCCCGGGCTTTGCTCTGTTTCCTTCCATTATAATGCTGGCCGCCATCATATAAGTGAGATATCCTTGAGTACAGTGTTAAACGTGAATCAAATGAATAAAAAAAAACTGTTGTCTGTATTCCTGAAGCAACTGGAGGACTGTAAGAATCAGGAGGAGAAGATTGCTTCTCTGTTGAAGCCCATGGATCACTACAAGGAAGAGCTCTCCTCGGCGTTTGATAAGGTACGCTGCACGTAACTATCAGTAAAAGTGTTATTTGTTAGATGTATTTTTACATAATGATACTTTATAAATGTTGGTACGTGTCTGTTTTGTTAAACTGGAGCACATAAAGTGGAATTGGTTTGAATGTTTTCCTTCCATGGCCATTACTGTCAGTTCCCTTGGACAGAAATTCAGATTGCTAAGCGAAAAATTAAGGGCAAAAATATGTTTTGTTACAGGCATATGTAAGACATTGTTAAGCTCTTTTTGCAAAGCTCTCGGCCAGTAAGAGCTAGCCTGCAAATGTACGATCAATTTTATAAAGATGTTTATGTTTCACAACAACAAGTATGCTATATATGGTTTTTATACGTAATGTATATTGTTTTCAGAGCTTTTGGGTCACTATATTGCCCCCATTGTTACAGGGTAACAGTGTAATGACCCAGGTGCCTCTCACCAATGTGAGTTCAAGCCCAACTCACCCTGGCTTCTCCAGGCGTATGGGGGAAGGTTTTCTAGCACCCTGCGAATGGTCGTGGGTTTCCCCTGGGCTCTGCCTGGTTTCCTCCCACTACCATGCTGGTCGTTGAGCATGCCGTAAAACCCCAATCAAATAATTCAAATCTTACAGACTGTCAAGGTTGGTCAATATTTGTATTTGTAATTGTTGTGTTTGTGTATTGCCACCAGGCAAGGCCGTCATATGAAGCTGCTAAGCTTGCCCTTGCGGCTTTGGACGAGCAGGCAAACTCTGACCTAGGAGAGCTGAAATCTTACCGTGCCCCTCCTGTGACAGTGAAGTGGGTGGTGGGGTCCCTCTGTGTGCTCTTTGACAAACCTGATGAGTAAGTCCTTTTTGCTGTTCTTATTGGGTTTGTTGTAGGAATCGTTATTGGGTATATTTTTCAGAATCAGACACTTGCCCTGGTGTCACAGCGCAATGCCAATAAGACACATGCCCTGGTGTCACAGCGCAACGCCAATAAGACACATGCCCTGGTGTTAATGATACCTTGATCTGTGTGGTAAGATTTGTTTGAGGACTCCTCGTTATACATCATGCGTCATTTTACTATAATTTTCTGCAAATATGATGGTCTCTTTCGTATTTCATTCAGTTTTCATTTTAGTTCAACTGGTTCAACTCAGAGATATCAAGACATTATTATTATTATTATTATTATTGATGTCCTCCAATGTTACAGCTGGGACAGTGGCAAACAGCTGCTGCTGAAGGACAATCTTATCGACGACTTGATCTTCTACGACAAAGAGCACATCCCGCAGCACATCTTCACCAGGCTGGAGGCGTACGTGAAGAACCCGCGGTTCACCCCCGAGGAGGTGAAGCTGTCGAGCTCCGCCTTGGCCTGCATGTGCTCGTACATCCACGCTGTCTATCAGTACGCCATCATTCACAGGGGCACCTTCCCGCTCAGGCAGAACCTGTCCGAGGCTGTGTCTAATGTGGAGAGGGTAAGTCATGAGGGGAGGCTGCGTCTAATGTGGAGAGGGTAAGTCATGAGGGGAGGCTGTGTCTAATGTGGAGAGGGTAAGTCATGAGGGGAGGCTGCGTCTAATGTGGAGAGGGTAAGTCATGAGGGGAGGCTGTGTCTAATGTGGAGAGGGTAAGTCATGAGGGGAGGCTGCGTCTAATGTGGAGAGGGTAAGGCTTATGTGGAGAGGGTAAGTCATGAGGGGAGGCTGCTTCTAATGTGGAGAGGGTAAGTCATGAGGGGAGGCTGCTTCTAATGTGGAGAGGGTAAGTCATGAGGGGAGGCTGCGTCTAATGTGGAGAGGGTAAGTCATGAGGGGAGGCTGCGTCTAATGTGGAGAGGGTAAGTCATGAGGGGAGGCTGCTTCTAATGTGGAGAGGGTAAGTCATGAGGGGAGGCTGCGTCTAATGTGGAGAGGGTAAGTCATGAGGGGAGGCTGTGTCTAATGTGGAGAAGGTAAGTCATGAGGGGAGGCTGCGTCTAATGTGGAGAAGGTAAGTCATGAGGGGAGGCTGCGTCTAATGTGGAGAGGGTAAGTCATGAGGGGAGGCTGCGTCTAATGTGGAGAGGGTAAGTCATGAGGGGAGGCTGCGTCTAATGTGGAGAGGGTAAGTCATGAGGGGAGGCTGCGTCTAATGTGGAGAGGGTAAGTCATGAGGGGAGGCTGCTTCTAATGTGGAGAGGGTAAGTCATGAGGGGAGGCTGCTTCTAATGTGGAGAGGGTAAGTCATGAGGGGAGGCTGCGTCTAATGTGGAGAAGGTAAGTCATGAGGGGAGGCTGCGTCTAATGTGGAGAAGGTAAGTCATGAGGGGAGGCTGTGTCTAATGTGGAGAAGGTAAGTCATGAGGGGAGGCTGCTTCTAATGTGGAGAGGGTAAGTCATGAGGGGAGGCTGCGTCTAATGTGGAGAGGGTAAGTCATGAGGGGAGGCTGTGTCTAATGTGGAGAAGGTAAGTCATGAGGGGAGGCTGCGTCTAATGTGGAGACGGTAAGTCATGAGGGGAGGCTGTTGCAGATACCAGTCGATTCCGACAAGTCTGCCCGCATGTGTGGTTGTAGCCTTGTGTATCAGATTGAATGCAATTAGACAGTATTCTTTCATAAATTAAACCTATTAATTATTAAACTTCAGAAAGTTTTTCATCTTGGCAACTGGCCACATTTGCAGAGGTATACTGGAATCTGTCTTTCGTCTCTCTCATATATACATGTATAAACCAAAAGGCCATGTTGTTGACTCATTTTGCAGTGTGATGCTGTACTTTGACAGAACTTATCCAGGTTATATTATTGTTTTCTTTTTTTCTGTTTTCATTTATTTCTGAATTAAAATAGCTTCAGTGTGACAAGTTACAGACCAAGTTCAGGGTTAATTGGGCCATTTTGTCCATTTTCCACTAAGTTGAATATGACTGTTTTCGATCTGTGGTGGGCTTTGAAATAGCTATTATGCTCACAGCGCAACGCGAATAAGACACATGCCCTGGTGTCACAGTGCAATGCGAATAAGACACATGCCCTGGTGTCACAGCGCAATGCGAATAAGACACATGCCCTGGTGTCACAGAGCAACGCCAATAAGACACATGCCCTGGTGTTAATGATACCGTGATCTGTGTTGTAAGATTTGCTTGAGGACTCCTCGTTATACATCATGCGTCATTTTACTATAATTTCCTTCAAATATGATGGTCTCTTTCGTATTTCATTCAGTTTTCATTTTAGTTCAACTGGTATATTGTGTCAG